>VVHJ01063189.1:1654-22583 GCA_015107715.1 Tylochromis polylepis | reverse complement strand
CTCTTAAGGGGGGGGGGGGGGGGGGGGGGGATCTATGTGTGTACATATTGTGTGGGTATGGATGACTATGTTACCATGTGGCAGCCTTTCCCCCTTGTTGCTCATTGCTACTTACTGGGATAAGGATTTTGCTGTGTTAATTAGGATCAAGGGAACAAAAAATGAGATGAGGGGAAACAGAGAGCTGGATGCAAAGAAGAGATGAACTGACAGAGAGATGGAAAGTTAAAACAAGAGAGAGATGCAGAGGTGGGCCTGCTTTGAGGCAAGTAGCTTTGAGAGTTAAAGATAACTGAAGAGGTAAAGACCCCGCAAAACATGTCTTTATCCCCTCGAGGCCTGCAAGGGAGATTTGTATGTGATTGTAAACAAGCAGAATTGACTTCAAGCCTAGCTTTGGTCTGTAGATACTTCTTTTCTTTTAGTTTTATCCATGAAGCTACATGTAACCTACATTTCCAGCTTATGTGAGCAGTCCATAGAAAGAGTAGAGGGTGAAAGTGGGGCACACCGAGGTGATTAGAGCTTTGACAACTGACAGACAGAATGAGGCACAGATGTAGACAGGAGTTTGTTTAAAAAAGAAGAATAAATGACAGAGATTTTGGTGGCATGTAATGGAAATGTTTATATGAACAATTGTGAAAGAGAGAAGGAATATGTGGAGCTAATGGGAGGATTAAAGTACAGTATGTGATAAGAGGCAGTGCAGTTCTGTAAGTTGCTGAGGATCTAAGAGTGCAGTTAGTTATTTAGGTCAGTCACACAAGAGATGACTGGACTGATCATTTAGATGTTGAATTAATATCCTTGTTTGCACAGAACATTCTTTTATGTGTAAATATCCTTCCTTGGTAGAGCATCTTTACTAATCTGCAAAATACAGCAAGTATTAATTTTAATATTTATAAGAGGAATCACTCTTAGTCTCTTTTTCCTTATAATAGTGTATTGTATGAGTAGTACAATAATCAGAGTGGAAGAAAAGGGCAGCGACAGCAGGGTGTCAGGAAGAAAGGGTAATGAAACAAAAAAGCTGAATAAGTGATAAAAACCTGGAAAGGCTGAAGAAATAACAATGGGAAATTGCATCCTACAAGAGGCATGCAGTTTTACACAAGTTTTATGGCTATTTCTAAAGGTCCAGGTAAGAATTAGTTGTCATTAGTGGGTTATGTAATACAGTAAGCTCATTATCTTTATTAGGTTACCTGTAGATGATGCAGGCTGTCTTTTGGCAGGTGGGGCAGTTGTTTATGTCCTGACCAGTTCTGTATGAGCTGCGACTGCAGAAACAACAAATGTAAAACATTACACACATGAAAGCAGTTTGACTGAACTGATGGCAGTTACACATCTGGTTTTTAATTTTTGTTGTAGCATTTTGTTTGGTGATGATCTAAACAAAATTATATTTGCGCATACAGTACATGCGTTGTTTGTTATAATCAGCTTAAGAAACCCACTCTGATATATTTATGATTGCTTTAATCATTATCATATATGATTTTTAGATAAGCTACTTCAACAAAAAAAGAAAAAAAAGCTTGCCAAGCTTCAGCAATATTCATTTTTGTAATAGGGAAAGAACATTTTGCACAAACAGCAGGCCGGGCTTTTCGTGGTGGTGTCACGCTGGTGTCAGAATTGTTATTTCTCTCACCATGGACACATACCCAGTGCAGCAACAACAGACATGCTGTCTACGTGTTGTCAAAGGGTACAAAATAGTTGTGATCTTGAGTGCATACAATGTGCCCTAGTAACACTATTCAGGACATTACCCAATGGTTGAATACCTGCCTGTTTACTATTCTACACAGGAAAAAAAAAAATATTTGCAGCAACTGTCTTGGTACATTGAGTTTGGAGCCACACGTCACATGGCACAAATATTATTAGCTTAAATTAGAGGCTTAGTGAAAGTAAGCTTATTGTCTTTCATTTTAGACAGTTAGTTTGAATAGCAGAGTACACATGCCAACTGTATCAAGGCTGAACAAGACTAAAGAGACTACAGAGCCAAGGACACTGTTTACATGTTAGAAAATAAACTTGCACTGCCTGCCTCGCAATTCAAATACTTTATTTTGCCAAGGTATTTTGGCTGGCCTTCAGTTGAACTGTTTAGAGAAAAGAGTAACTGATTTATGTGGATAAAATTGACATTTTAATTACATGGAGTGAGACTGTGTAACTGGCATCATTTTTCTCCCCCACCAGTCTTTATCAAAGATGACAACAACAGCATGAGAAGACAAGTTTTTGCTTCAGGAGAGAAACGAGACAAGGAGCTGAGCACAGCGACAACCTTTTAGCTCAGCCGACACTTTTATCACAGCAGCCCACTTAGAGTCCTTTCATTTCTGGCACAGCACCAGATTCATGCAGTCCCTCTCTTACTTGCTGCTTCTCTTAATGCTCATTCTTTTAATGTCTTTCTATCTTTCAATAGCTATCTTTCACCCTCTCTCCTCTCTGACTTTCAGTCTGTCTGTTTTTCTCTCACTGTTAGCTTGAGACATGGGCATCCTCCCAAAAAGCCTGTACACACAACAGAAGCATGAATGCATATTACACAGCAACAAAGATGGGGTACGACAGCTTGAACACTGATTTTATGTGTCTTATTGCACATCTTAAAGATCTTAAAGGTAATCTGATAGGGATTATACAGCAGCCAGAGACATCTGTTAATCCTGGACAAAAAGAAGGAGGGATGGGAAAGAATAAAACCATGTAGAGAGAGTTTAGGTGATCATGTAGAATCATCAGTTTTTGGATAGTTGAGAGGTAATGGGTATGGGTGGGAAAAGAAGGTGCAGACTTTAACTTAAATGTGAAATGGTGAAATGGAGGAGGGTGGTGAAGAGGTGAAGCATAGGAAGCATTAGGTGGGGAAAACAAAACAGTATGACAACAAAGATCTGACAGCAGGAAAGAGTGATGGACGGGTTGTTGGGAGAGGTGAAGGGGGGAAGATGAGAAGGCACAGGAGTGATTCACAGTTGTTAGTTGAAGATATGATTCATACTTTATGGTGAAGTGTGTAAAGAAAGATACGGAGAGGGAAGGTATTAATTAAAAATGGAGCAAAGAAAGGTGTGAGGCTGATGGTGGAGAGAGGGATAAATTACTAAAAGCGGGTTAAGGAGCAGTGGAGAAGAGGGGGGATTTTTGAAAGACCAGCTGTTATGCGTGAAGGGAAGAGAAAGAACATGTGGCCGGGGAGGAAGAAATTAAAAATCCAAGATTTAGCAGGGGAGAGAAAGAATAACTGATTAGTTCTCTTTGCTTAGAAGTAGTGTCTGTTTGGGGCTACATGTTCTCAAACTCAAAGGAAATGCATGAAAGCCAACGCTGACCACCTGCTGGCAGGTATCAACTCTCTCCACACATGTGTACACACATTGCATCTCCACACAGGTGGCATTTAAAGATCTAATATACTGTCTTGAAAGCCTGCCAGCTATAAAAACTTATACTCTGTTATTAATCTCTTTCACTCATAGTACACCCTCTCTTCTACCCCTCTTTCCAACACGTTCTCATCCCAACGCGTAACATACCGACACATGTGACAAATCATCAGTATGTTACGCATTGGGAATGGGAATGCTCTGCTCTTTCTCATCTTTATCACCTCCCTCTTGCTTAAACATTTGCTCATGCAGTGAATACCTCTACCACTCCTTTTATATGTGTTATCTCTTTTTATCACTCCCTTTTTTCATTCCCTGTCTTGACATCTATGTCTTTTCATTTCACACTTTATTCTCAGATTATCCTCTTCCTTTCCTTCTTACCTTCTTCCATTCCCCTATTTCCCCTTCTCTCTTCAAGTTATTTTCCTCCCTAAGTCCCTTCTCTCACCCTTCACTGAAGGCTTTGCTCTTCTCCAAGTCTTGAATCACGTTGAGAAGCACCTTTATCTTCTCCTGATTGGACAGCAGGTTCTCCTCCACACTCTGCAGCTGCTTCTTCAATCCACGTGGTGCTTGGACTGCATGTCCATCCAGAAGTCCTCCCGGTGCCCCATTGCATTGTGCTTTCATATGAGTCTTACAAGGCAGAGTGTGGTCGTCGAATGATTTGCTCTTCTGATTTGTGTAGTCCTTTAGTTTGATCCGTTCTAAGGATCGTTTGGGTACATTTGTGGTCTCCTGGGTTTTGTTTTGCGCTGCAGATGTGGCTGGTTTGGACTGAGTGGGTACAGGACAATTTTTTGGTGGAAGAGGTGGGGTGGTGCTAGATTTTGAGTCACTGTGACAGAAAGGAGCTGGAGACTTCAAAGCAATACGGGCTACTGTGTTCTGATGTGACTCTTCATCAATGCGTTGGCCATGAGCCACAACTTGACTGTGTTCGTCATTTGAGTGTGGCTTTATCACCTCTAAAGTTGGCGTGTGTGTTTGTTGTGTATGCGTGTCAGCTGTGGTCCTATCTGTGTTGCTTTGTGTATCTGTTGTCTGCGTGGCTGAGTCCTTGTAAGAGGTAAAATCTGCAGAGTGTGGCCTCATCTGCTGCTGTGAATCTTTGGCTTTATTCTGAGTGTGGTGGTTTGAGTGTGAACTATGCGCTTTTGGTATAGTGTGCGACAGCTGTGATAATTTAGTAGTCTTTACTGATGTGTGTTGCTGTGTGTTGACTGTGTCTGTTTTTTTGGTGCAAGACTGAGAGTTCATAGCAGCAGAGTCTTTTCTTGACTGATTAGGAGCCACAGGCGGTTTCCGTGGTGGATTAGGTAAAGTCTGGCTAGCTGTTATTTGATTAACTGCCCTCCTGCGACATGCGCCGGTGCACGGCGAAATCTGAGATCGTCTCCTCCCACATGTCCCACAAAGGCGAGGCGGAGAAGTCGTCATTACTCTGCAGGGCCGAGGTGGGGTGGCATGCACAGTTGTACAAACGCTCCCTGTCTTTAACACTGTGCGATGGCCCTCCCCTCGTAGAGACTGCACCCTTCTCCTCTCTTGGGCTGGCTCTTTACCTTCTGTGGCTTCACTGCAAACCCCTCCCACCACATCAGAGGCTACCACACTGCCATTTGTGTACCGAGCTGTCCTTTTACCTCTTGTGTCCTTTGGGTTTGTCTGTATGTTTTTGATCTGGCAGTAAACTCCACTGCCTGATCCCTGTGACCCCATGTCGTCCTGTGTCAGGCTGTTGATCTCGTTTTGAGATGTCTCTTTTGACACCGGCAGACTGTTGCTGTCACTTCTGATAACTCCCCCTGCCTCTGCTGTTGTTGTTGTTTTGTCTGTTGCCATGGTGAGGAGGCGAGGTGTGTTGGTTGGTTGGCTGCTGTGGCGTTTGATGGAGGGGAGAGTCCGAAGTCTGGGAGATGTTTGAACCCCGACACTGCACAATGGGCCCCATCGCCCCCCCGCCAGGGGAACTCCCAGTGCAGGGACTGGATTTGTTGGGTCAGCCACCCTCCTGCCCATACTCCTCTGCAGGCTTGCTCAGCCCCCTGAGGAGCTGAAAGGGATGGAGGCAAGCAGTGACATCAGCCACCTGCAAGATTAGATCTAAGCACAGTCCAAGACGTTTCCAGCTCTTGTTTACCCAAATTAATTTATGTGAAAGAGTTTCTGGGGAGCTGGAGACAGGAATTCAATATCCAATAAAGCTGTAGACTCTCAACTTTCTTCCATTAATGATCTTATTATTATTTGAGCTTCTTCCGATTGGATGTCACTGTCAAAGATTTTCTCAGTTGCCAACCAGTGGCCCACAGATGATGAGTTGGACTGCTTTTCTGGACATTGCTGGATTGTTCTGGAGAAAGGAAAGAAATAAAGGCAATGAATGATAGAAACAAAGGTAGAAACAAGAGAAACTGGCAATAGTCAGACTGGCAAGAAGACATAGACATTAGGCACGTAAAGCACCGTGTAAAAGCTTCGACCTCGAATGAGAGCACACACTGACCAGATCAATATAGGTCTATCAAGTTCTTATTACGCTAGCAGGTGGGTGAGAGTAACAGTGGCAAAACTTTAAATCCCATCAAGGAGAATGAAAAGAAAAGACTATAGAATATGTTCAGCGTAGGTTATGGGCAATTGCATCTTTCTCTATAGAGTTGGGAGTTGCATACAAATCACAGGAGCTATAGATCTTGTGAATTTAAATATGTTGTTGGATTCTTTTATTAAGTAATCAAATGGTACAAAACATTTAAAGTGATGTTTTCTTTACATTCCATAATAGTTGGTAGACTTATAACTAATCATTTGTTATCATTTGTCATGAAAGCAGTTTGGAAATCATTCAAATGAGTTAAGATAATTTAATAATTTTGTGATGAACTCTATAACATTGTTCCATGTTTAATGGGGTTTTATTGTCTAGCAACCTAGACAGACACTGTGCCCTTTGTTCTATTTTAAATGTTTTTGTACTTGATTTTTTTAAAGGCAGGAAATTTAATGTTAATCCATGACTAAATTATGTTAAAGTCTTATCTTTGTTTTGTATTATTTTGCTTAGTTTAAAATTTTTGGATTGACTGGGAGGGAGGCAAAATTAGCCATTTAGTTTTAATCATTTCAGATCGCTGACTCAGTGTAATTCAGTGGTGCACTGTGCTACTGCGATTAGCTGATGAAACTGGGCCAGAATTCTATTATATTTACTTTTTTCCATATCAGGATTTTGGGCTATTGCAGAAAATATGGGCAGGGTACATCAAAAAGAAAAGACAGATAAGGAAGAAAAAGAGCGTTATTTAAATAACGTACCCAAATGGTTCTATATTTAAGAGCATGGAAAAATGGCTGCAGTCACATTTGTCTGGTATATTTCGTTTTAGCTAATGGAGCTATGCTAATTTGAGCTAATGTAATTGCACAGAATTCGGCTCTTGAGGGTAACTGGCGGTGCAATGCATTTGCTGTCTGCACAGAATTCAAGCAACAATACATTTTAGACTTGTTGCAGATCCAGCTCATATATTGTAGCAAATTCCTTTCTGTCTGGCTGTGTTTAAAAAGTCAGTCAACGTCCACCTTTGATCCCTCAGTGCCGCACACAAAGCCGGTCTGCAGTTGGTGCAAGGTAATTTGTCCATGAAATTAGGCTTGTGTGTGTATCTAGGCTGAAATCTTTGTGTCTTCGTCAGTATTTTTTTTTCTTCTATCTTCACAAACAATGTTGTCACTCTAGTTCAGCCAGTGTGGGGTGTAGAAGCTGGCTGCATACACAGACACACACACACAATCAAACACACATAGGGAAGATGAATGGCTTAGTTTACACCAGCTGGTGCAACATGACACACAGATGCTTGCTATACACGGTCAAGAGTGGGAAAACTACAAGATATATATATATATATATATTTAAAGAGAGAGAGAAATAAATCAACTTTAGCCATGTTCACCTAATAGTGTAAGAACCCATGAGATTACAAACAAAAAAGATCTTTTATTGTTTCATTATTGTAAAGAATTCTATCTCAGGGTTTTGAGAAGTTTTAAAACAGCCTGTCAGCTCTGGCACTGTAGCAGGTAAAAATATGTTCTCACTAGTGGACAGGTAACACATCCTAACTGCGGTGAGCCTGACTGCTACTCTAATATTTCATATGTATTCAGAATGAGAGGCATGTACCCATTCACTCATACCAATGGCCTGTCATGACCTAAGCCTAATACCCCATGCTGTTTTGACTGCACGGGGAGAATAAAAATTGACATCTTAGCCCTTTTTCCTCTGACAGCAAGTGTAATTAGGGTTGTCAGACTCTTTGGATTTTCAGTTTTCATTTAAAAAAAATTAAATATTAATACTGATGCTGGTGGGCCTGCCCATGAGCTGAAGTGCAGAACAAGGAACAGTTTAAATTTAGACTGTTCAGCCTGCATCCTGCGTCTGAAACTTTCTAGATATAGTTGAGAGAACAATAAGTGTCACACAGTGCTCTGCATTGCTTGAGAGCTTCAGTGACAGTGGTACTTTGAAATGTAAGGTTTCTGCATAAGGCATTAAAGATCAAAGGATTTCTGTTTCAGTGACATATTGCTCCTACTTATATAAATATCTTGACAGTGTGTTTGGCTTGTTGAGTGCGACATTGCCAGGGAGGGGGTCTCACATTATTGACAGCCCAGACTGCTTATTATTGTTTACTGTGCTAACTGTGGTAATAACTGTCCTAGAGTGGACGGCAGAAGCTTTAACTTATATTTCATGCATCCCTTTTTTATATACAATGCAGGGCACAGCTACTGGGTGAATGACGAAAAAACTGAGATTCGTTGTTTGCACAAACAAATTGCAGATGACGATGGAATTTCTGTGGTGAGAAACAGATGGAGAGAGAAAGCAAGAACAAGAGAGCTAGCCAGTGTTTGTGTGTGTGCAAAAAAAAATAGAGAAAGGAATGCATATGTGCATGCATATGTCCCCATTTGTGTTTGATTGTGTATAAGAGCTGTGAAGCAGTTTGTCTTGGGATTCAGACTGAGTAAAGGTAATTCCAATGCAGCTGACTTGCCTTTCCATCAGCAGCCTCATCAGACAGCAGAGCGCCTGCTGCCAGTTTCTTTCTTTCTTTCTTTTTTCTTTCTTTTTTTCTTTCTTTCTTACTTTCATCATTTTTGTGTGTGTTCCTCTTTGAAGTCTGACTCTTCACCTCTGACCTGCATGATGTCAGGCAGAAAGTGACACCATATCCTCAGATATCCATCTCACACTCCTGTCTATCTCAGGCTCTCTACCCCTGTCTTTTTCTCAATCACTTTCCCCTCTTTTATATCTTAAAGGATAGCACTAACCTCCCATCCCTCTTTCATCACTTGCTGTGTTTGTTGTCACACTTTCCCACTCAGCACCCTCTCTTCCATCTCTGACATGCAGCCTTTGATTTTCTCTGTGCTTCTCTCCCCTCTTCTTTGTTCTTTATATATAAACGTAGTCTCTCACCAACATTTCACCTCTGGCTGTGCAAAATAAACGGGGAGGAGAAAGGGAGGAAACATTGTCAGCTGGGGGATAAAGGGGAGGCAACTGAAGAGGATAACAGGGTAGACGCCGGCACTGGCAGGGGCTGACAGGTGGCCAAGGGATGACGGCGAGAGAACAGATGTATTAGAAGAACTGTGGACAAGATGAAGGACTCGTGTGAGCATTTGTATGTGTGGGTCAGTGGAAGAGATGTGAAGGCCTAATTTCCTATAGTTTGTTTAAATCTCCAATTGGTTTCTTCTTTCATAATCTGAATGACTTTTTTAAAAGATAAAAGTAAAAACAGAAGACTGGAGGAGGAGGAGGAGGATGTGTGAAGAGACAAATATTAAAGGAGAGAAAGAAGGAAAAAAATCTGGGATGCCACACACATTGCTTGCCAGTAATCAATGAACACCGCAAGTGTGCTTGAGCATCTGTCATCACGCACACAGACCATACAAACACACACAGCCTTTCAACACCGCAGGGAGTTTCTTGACAGGGCGCAGCCTTTTATGAAATCTGTTTATACATGCAATGAGTTTAATTTGCCAGTCGGTGGGTTTGAGCTTTTAAAGAATTGTCTACGACACAGGCAGTCTTGGCGATGGCCTGTGTGTTTTTTACATGTCTGGTGAATGAGTGCACACCCACGCCTTTGCAGTGGTAACAGAGTGCTGAATGCTCCAGCGAATCGAGTCCCCTGTCGTTTCAAGGTGAGTCTCATTTTTCAACTGCCGATTGACGGGCCCTCTGTGTGTGTGTGTGTGCGTCTGTGTGTGTGTGTGAGTGTGCAAGCGTTTTTAGGGAGACTGAGAGTTGCTTTACTGCTCTGTAATCACACCACCCCTTTCAGTTACTATCTCTCACCCACTCACCACCAGAACAGAACAAACGCAGCACTTTATTGGCCCTTTGAGACGGCGCACGCAGTGCATTTTGTGCAGTTCATTAGGCTTTTTTCCCTCCAGTCACCGTTGTCTGGGTTCAAGGCAACAAAAACATTTCTCTTTTATATATTGCTAAACTTCGCCTTTCTAATACCTACACCTCAGATTTAACATGTCTTTGAAAGTTAAAGCTATGGTAGGCAATGTGTTTTTGGTGCCACTCGAAGAAAAATCTATAATAACCTTTCAGCATATTGTAATTCAAAGTGTCTGAGAGGAAACGGACTCCTTCACTTTCTGTTAGCTTTATTTTGAGGATTTTAACAAATCTCGTCCTCAGAGAGAGACTTTGGTTGATCACAGATCTATTCAGACAAGAACAGGAGAAGTATGAAGTCGAATAATGAGCAACATTGTAAGATGCAGTGGGTTAAGCACAGGACTTTCAGCTGGAAGAGTGGGCTCTAAATGTCACGTGAAGCTTAAAAGTCAGCATTACCCTATTTCTATTCCATGTGAAACTCCTGCTATTTAGTGTGGATGCCCTACATCTGGTGGGAGGGACTTAGAAGTGAGGTGAGAGCTGCAGGAGGAGGGCTCTGCATCTTCTTTCTTCTTCTTTTTCTGCCTCCTGCAAATTTAATTCTATCAGAGACGTTTATGAGAAACAATTTCTGTCCATTTCTTACAACTGTTGTACTGGACAGGAAGATACGTTTTAGACATTTTATATTTTCACCCATATAAATCAAACAAGACACTGTGCGGGGGCATTTTTTATGGGACATCTGCAGGAGATAGGATTGCCACACCTGCCATTTAAATATGTGAGCACCTAGTAAGACCATCTCGCTGACTCTTTGCTACAATAAGCAGACAAGCTATCAAGCAAGATACTAAGCTCCCCTCAAAGAATTGTAATATATAAATATAACTATGTCTACGTTCAGTATCTTGCATTGCTTTTATTATTTTGCCACAATATTCTTTTTTTTTTCAGTTAACTTTCTTCAAAATGCAGGAGATGGGAAAAAAAACAAATCAATATTTAGTACGAGCGCCCTTGTCTCTAAAACCACACCAGTTCTCCTTGGTTCACATTTTTCAAAGCAGTTAGCTTGTTCCAAGCATCCTAGAGAATTTGCCACAGTTCATCTGTGGATTTGGGCTGTCTTACTGTGTTCTGTCTCCTCGTTTAATCCCAGGCTGACTCCATGATGCTGAGATCAGTGCTCTGTGGGGGGTGTCTGTTGCAGGACTCCTCTTTAGCTTTGTGACAATACCATTTGATGCGCAGTACCCTATATATTTTCTGTTTATATCCACTTGTAAATTCAGTTTGTTTGTCTGTAGTTTTCAAAATGTGAAGTCAGCCTCAAATTCGATATGCGGATATGCATACTGTGTCTCTTTATGTTCGTTTGCATTTTTAATCAGTGATTTCACCTTTGTTAAGTGTCCCAGTATAAGACTTCTCCTGGTAACTCATAGAAAAATGAATCCAGTATTAATCATCAAAATAAAAAAGGACATATACACAGCTGGTTCTGCAGCCTTTGTCATTCTGCATTTTAATTGAGAGCAGCTGTATTTTTTAGGAACAGTGCCCGAAAATTAGCATCTCAACTGGAAAGAGAGAAGTCACAAAAGGCTGATGTTCATACACAGAAAGCCAAACATTTCACTAAACCAGTAAGTTAGGCTCTAAGTGAAGAATTGTTTTGGGAAGATTGCGCGTAATATTAATGAGAGAGTAACTGAGATACTCAGGTGCCTCTTAAAGGTATGCAGTGCAAACCGTGGTCACTGTTGCCCTCCAAGCAACACAAAAAAGTTGCAACAGAGGACTTAATTGGAGGTTTTATAGACACACTCAAATCCCAACCATTTTATAAACAAGAAAATGGAAAATGCTCTGTGGCGCCCTGTGTACTGAATGTTCATGAAAAATTTACGTCGGACAACCTCTGTGTATATGTACTTTGCCTTTGTGTGTGTGTGTGTTTTTGTTTCTGCATGTTTGGAATCAGAGATGCATAAATTAAGCAGAAGCAGAAAATAAATTAAACAGAGAACTGAGAGGCAGACTTGCCCGTACGTCTGTCTAAGAAGAAACTCAGATAAGGCAAACAATGTCACTAATTGACAGTAAATCTGAAGGGTTTTAGTCTGTTCAGTGCATGAACACTGTAAACAGACACTGTAAGCCATTACAGTCTTTTTTTCCTTCTCAGGGACTCCCTCCAGTAGAGGAAAGGAAGAGACAAGCTTCTGAATCTAAATTAACTTTCACGCTCATTTGCACTTTTACACATGTGAATTCATTGATTGAGGACCTGTTTAAACTTGTCTACCTTTGGTCGTGGTGCAACCCCAATCAAAAGGCACGATGACACAAAGTGGAAAAAAACAAAACTGAACTCATAACAATGGATTTTATTAAAAAAACTTGTATCCCTTTTAGCCCCTACTACTCGTGTATGTGGCAACAAATAGGAAATAATTCAAAGCAATGTTCTTTTCCAGTTAGAAACACCCCAGAAGAAAAAAAAAGAGTCAATTTGGTTTTAATGCTGTAAGCTTATTTATAACCTGTTAGGAACCTATAATAACAAAAGGGCTGAAATACATTATAGACCAAGAGCACATTATTGACAAATCCATCTGGTGATTTAATTCATTTGTTTTGTTGTTTGCTAGAGTAATGTTTGTTGGTTGAGCAGCGGGGCAGAGAAACCAAAGGAAAACGGAATATTTATGAGATATTTAGCACCAAATACTTGATAATAGGAGATAAACACGATAGAGTGGAAAACTAGACCCAGTCAGCTAAGAGGGGAAAACAAAGTGTTTGAGTTAGGGGAGACGCCGCAGATGCACTACTACATAAAAAATCTTATCAGTGTGGCTAATAGGGTGTGATATCGTCAGGGGTTTACGTTTTTGCTTTTACTGTGTACTCTTCTCTCTCTGTGAGCTTTTTTTTTTCTCCTGTCACCTTTCAATTCCCCTTGGTCACCTGTCGTCATCCTGATTACTACCTTTTGTCTTTATACTCTCTTCTCTTCTCTTCTCTTCTCTTCTCTTCTCTTCTCTTCTCTTCTCTTCTCTTCTCTTCTCTTCTCTTCTCTTCTCTTCTCTTCTCTTCTCTTCTCTTCTCTTTGATATCACTCATCCTGTCTGCACGTCCCATCCAATATCTCCATCATTAACCCCTAATCTATTCCTCCTCCTCTCATCTCTTCATCCTGTTGCCCCTGCTGCCCTTGTTCCCATTCACACATCTATCTTCCCGCCATTCTGACTTTCGTGTCCTTTTGTCTTTCACCGTAT
Source organism: Tylochromis polylepis (assembly GCA_015107715.1). Classification (NCBI taxonomy): domain Eukaryota; kingdom Metazoa; phylum Chordata; class Actinopteri; order Cichliformes; family Cichlidae; genus Tylochromis; species Tylochromis polylepis. The sequence continues at coordinate 9,405 of VVHJ01063189.1, read as the reverse complement.
CTCATCTCTTTCTCATCACTTGTTCACAGTGTGTCTGGTTAGCAGAGCAGCTAAAGTGTCAGTGACATGTACGCACGGATGCACTGACAGATGGAAACACACACACACACACGTAACTTCATGTGTGCATGGCAGTATATACTTCTTTGGATTCCTCTTTCTGTCTTCCTGTCGACTGACTGACCCTTTATTTCTTTCTCTTCATTATCTGTCACCCTGCAGACATTGAATGTGGTAAAAGTCAATGTAGTTTAAAGCCATAAGCTACTGATTAAGTTTTCCCAGTGTATAATTGTAGATGTACTTCCTGTACTAAAGTTGTTTCCAATATGTGAACCTGTATTTGTGCATTTACTACTAGACACATAAATTACTTTCTGTATAAGTCTATACGAGTTATAAGTTATTATCAAATAAATGAAGTCCAACTCAGGAGTGTTACAAACAAATCAGGCCTAGACATATAGAAAGAAAACATGTTTATATGTAAATAAAGAATATGAATTAATAAAGCACATTGTTGAAAATATTCAAGAATCTTTGAGAAAGATTTCATTAGTACTGAATCAAATTCCTGCCTTCACACATCAGTTATATTCATTATTATTTTTCCCAGAATGAGAGCAGAGAAAAGCCTTAGCAATATTCTGGTGCATTCCTAATAACCACGACAGGCTCTTTGTAAAGTGGCATGCTAAAATTTGGACACTCCTGAAAATATTGCCTATTATGTTAAAGTGAAAAGAACTGAGTGCAACCGCTGCAGAAAACAGAGATAAAAATGGGGTTTTCTTCAAATAGGGATGTGGTTTTCAGTTGTTTTTTCTGTGTATGAACTTTTCACAAACTGAAAATATGCTGTTCTGTCATGTGTAGTTGGTCATCTTTGTGCTTTAAAGGTTTCATAGCATCAGTGGCTCATTAGACTTTAATTGACTCGATAGAAAGAATCATCATTGGGAGTCCAGAGCTTGATTCATTCTCCTCTATTTCAGATTTCATGGTAACGGTGGGTTTGTTAAAGGAACTGACTGGTGATCTGAAAAATTACATTTTATTTTCAGTTATGAGTTTGAATGCTTTTTAGAAACCCAATGCACCCCTTTCCTTTAAGCAGTGGCTTTTGGCCCTTCATAAAAGACCCAAAAGAGACCCAGCTTGTCTGTAACATATTTATTATTTTACTTTAGTTCAATGGGGCTTTTTTTTTTTAAAGATAAGTTTTACTTAAGTTATTTTACTTTTGTTAAGCAAGTGCATTCCAATGTCAGTGGGTAATGATGTTAGAATAGTAATACTCATCTGAATATCGACAAAAATCTCAAGAAGCTCTTTTCTAAAAATGAAGCACACAGAGAAGAGAAAGGCTATAAATGATAATAAAAAAGAATCTACCAGCTTGAAAATTCCACTTTCTGAAATATCAATAATGAAAATGCAAAATTTGTAAAATTCAAGAAAACTTTTTTTTATAAAACTGCACATGCTGTGCAGAAAGGAAAAGCAAAACCAACACATGGCAACAGAAGGCCTACGGGAAGGTGTAGCTGTAGCAGGAGTAGAAATGCACTGTTTCAGTGTGCAGCAATGATGCACAAACAATACCTACGTGAACTGGGCAAAACAAGGAAACGTCCTTCAATCTCACCACAAATTCAGCATCTCAAGTATGCAAAATAACATCTGAATAAGTCAGTCTCAATTTGGAAGGAAGTACTGAAGACAGATGAAGTTCAAATTGAGCTGTTTGGCTGCAGTTATTGAAAGCATGTGTGGAGAAAGAAAGGCGCACCATTTGATGAAAAGAACACCTTGTTAGCTGGAATTACTCTTGTTTAGGGTTTTGCAGTAGCTGATGGCAGAGGAAACATAGCATACATAGAGGGAGGAAGAGTTCAAATATTGTGCAAGCAGTCAAGAAAGTGAAACTGAAAACAGATTCACTTCTACAGCAAAAATAATGACTCACAACAGAGTACAATTAACTGTTTTTGGCTAAACATCCCACACAGCAGTAAAAGCAAGTAATATAAATGTTATAAATGTATTCAACAAGTGTGGTTATTCTGCTATAGTCATTTTTATTCTGCTATCCGCTATAGACATTTTGCTGTAGGACTAGAAACAACATTTTTTGTTTTCATTTTTCAACTTGTTGATGTGTTTGTGCAAGTGAAAGACTGGACTGTGTAATAGTGTAACACGTACATAGACACACACACACACATATATATGCAAAGACTGTGATCTTGATTTATGTTCTGACTAATGAGGTTATATAAATTTTGCACACAGGTCACATAAATCCACGCTGTCTCAGTTTGAGATCTCTGTATACACATTTGATCATTCTAATACAAACACGCACATACACACAAACACAGATGCATGAGGTCAGCATTAGTGTATAAAGAGAAGGGTTATTGCTTTATAATCCCACATTAAAGCTACACTAGCTGTCCTTGCGATTGGATCAGAGGCTTTTAATATAAGTCGGGCAGCAAAGACACACACATATGCCCATAAACACACAGGAATGTTTGGAATCGTTGTTAGAGGAAAACTTGTAATTAATATTGCATTATGAAACACACATACTCGCTCAACATGCACATGCATACTGGTACTGAAGCGCACACAGACGTATTCATGTGAATCAAATCCTACTGTGACAGATGGATGGGATTACTCACCTGCCACACATACACACACGCACACACACGCGTGCACACACACACACACATACACACAAACAGCGTATCTGCTGTCGATACTGATGCAGTGATCATACTACTTTTTTCTCCTTTTTTGCAAAAATACATTTATAAGATTTCCATAAAACAGATAGACCATCTGATATATATACACTTTAGTCAGAGGACTGATTCTGTAAGGAATGAGACGTTCACCAAGCCAAAATTTGTGTGTTTTTTGATTGTTTGTTTGTATGTTTATCTACGTAGCCTCGAGGTTTAACCTATGGATTTTTTCCTGCACTCCAGTTAGCTCTCTGGTACCTCCTTCCATAAAACCACAGTTACCTTCATTCAAAGCCTTTGCCAGAGTCTTAAATCTTGAATGAGCATCTTTGAAAAATAAAGTATTTGCCTTGGGCTATCAGACCAGAAACATTCCTCAGATGGTCATAACAGCCAGAGAAGAGAACATGTTAGGCTTTCATGCTATAATCCCCATACACACACACACACACACACACACACACACACACACACACACACACACACACACTCTTAAGTACATATACACTCAGTGTTATTTTTTAACAAATGTCTTTGCTCTTGCTTTCTTAATCACTTACCTTTTCTTATCATCCCCTTTGGTCCACATGCTTCTCTCTTGCCCTTGTTCTGTGTGTGTATCACTCGCGTGTGGTAGTCCTTTAGTGCTCAGTAGAGCTCTCCTCTGATTCTTTACCACTCTATCTCTCTCTTCGTCTCATTCTGTTGCTGCTGATCCTATGCTCGCGGAGCCCAATGATCCTCCCTCCCTCTCTCTCTCTCTCCCTCTCTCTCTCTCTCTCGCTCTCTCTCTCGCTCTCTTTTCCACACACACAAATACATACACTCCTTCTCTCTCCCTCTTTCCCTGATCAATATTTATACCTGCCTCTCTTTAGCTCTCATGTGCTTCTCAAATATTCTCACTCATTTGTTAAGTCATCCAGTGTCATGACTCGCTTTTTTTTTTCCACTTTTCTTTACATTTCCTCTCTATATTGGTGGCAAATCCCGTGCCATGCCCTGAATTTTGTGTCTATGTTTGTCTATGTGCCTACATTGACCCTGGCATGGTAGTAGACCCAGTGAAACTTTGGCAGTGTGCTCCCGGGAGTCGAGCCAGGACACAAACAAACACTAATGCATGAACACACAGAAGCACACACTCGTGCTTCTACCACTCACTTTATTTATATCTTTGCTTTTCTGTGAGAATAAAGTCTAGCATTGCCTTGCTAACTTGCTTTCTCTCTCTCTCTGTTTTGGTTATGTTTCGTTTTCTCCTTGTAGTTTCACCTCTTCTATTTGAGCTACAGTGTTTGGTCACTGTCCTCTCTTCTTTGCCCCACTTTCTCCTCTTCATGCCATTCTTTAGTGTTCTTTCATCCTCATTTTTCATACTCCCTCATGCTCTGTATTTGGCTGTCCCACCACTCATCCTCCTTTAAGCTTATTGTCTTTCTTTCCCTGCTCCCATTCATATGAGCTGAGAATGACACTGCTTTCTTTCGTGTGGCAAATAAGGCAATTAGATAAAATGAAAAGAAAGTAAGATTAAACACCATATGACATCGGGTTTAAATTATGCTTAATGATGAATGCTTTGTCTTTGGAGCCTTCCAGGAATTGTGTGTGTGTGTGTACGCGCGCGCACGCGTGTGCACGCGTGTGCGTGCGCGTGTGTGTGTGTAAATTAATTTCTACTTTTGTTGTGCATCAAGGAAGACAACAGTGTTTTACCATTTTTCACATCTTTTACTGCCAGCTTTCAGATTTAGAATTCAGGTTTAGGGATTGATCTTGTAAGGTTTCATTAGGATACACATTTGTTAGGCTGTTAGCAGTTAAGAAATAAAGCTGCAGGGAATTTACAAATGTAATGCTTGTACAATAACATAATGCATTGTAGAGCTTGATTCTCCATTCTAAGCAGTGATTGTCAGTGAAATATTTTGAATATTTCTTTAAAACGCTGCGAGTTTGTGTGTTCCCTGAGCGGTTGTTTGATGCAGTGTCCATATAAATGTCCCCCCTGACCCCCTCCCCCATCTGAAAATAACTGGTGATGTATGCACCACTGCAAAGTGGTTGACTCACCTTGTGTTGTGTTTCAATTGACCTCTGGTGTGATGAGGTAAATGGTGTGTGTATGTGAGTGTGACAAATATAAATGTATTTATGCACATTGCATAATCAGCAGTCACTGCAGTTCAACACATGAAGGCTTTTAAAAAATATTACACGTGTGCACGGAAACATGCGAGGGCCATAAATCATGAGATAGTTGTGCCAGAGCTTAGAGGTCGTGGTAATTTGATTTGGGAGTGGAAGATGAGAATGGGTATGAGAGTATACAGTGCGTGAGCTTGAGACCAAAGAAAACAAAAACCTGTCCTCTTTTTAAGTCTGTAAATGTTTTATTTCACTGCGTTTTTTTCTCTGCTCTTCATTAATTTTCCCTTGACCTCCCCTCCTCTTCTCTCTATGCTCACTCTTCCCTACTTGTGTTAAGTGATTGTGGCTCTTTTTACACGAGTAGGAAATGGGCTTGAGGACACATTGATCTGTTTTCTGAACAGTCAACAGGCGTACAGGTTTGCATACGCTGTGTGATGCACACAGATAGACACTCATGCTACCTCTCTCTGTTTCTCTGAGTCAGACAAACATGCAACCAATCCATCCTTACACACAACAGCTCTAATTACTGCTGCACACAATCCATGTCTTTTTTCACACACACACACAATCCATGTCTTTTTTCACACACACACACAATCCATGTCTTTTTTCACACACACACACACACCCCTCCCCAACCAGCTCCAACTGTCTCCCCACCCACCACCTCTCTACATTTCACCTCAGTCCACAGGTGTTGGAAAAAATGTGTCTGCATGTATTTGTGTGTAACAAGGAGGTCAGTGATGAGCATGTCGCTGTGAGGGAGTACAGTAAGGAGTGCTGCAGGCATCCAGTGAGAATGTGTTTTTTAGATGTTCTATTTAAAAAAGAGATGATGAAAAATCACACTTGAGAGCAGCGTAATGACTTCCCACCTAGGGGGATGTCACAAAAGGAACGGCAGAGGAGGGTAAAGGGGGACATAAAAAGGGAAAGATGGTGAGGAGAGCACAAGCGGGATATAGACTGCTGTGAAAGGCATCATTGGACCTGATGTGAATGGATTGTTCTTATCATGTGCCCTCTGTTTTAAATTGAAACTCCAGATGACTTCCAGTGGATAGTCATCCACTAGTCTAGGCTAGTGTCTATATGTATATATCTTGGTTATTTGCACTGTAATAGGTGAAAACATGAAAGTAGATCAGTGTGTACTTAGTGCGCTACTTGATTCCCTGTTCCACACTATTGACTGGCAGTTCTGTCAATGTCGGAAACAGCTACTCGTGTAAAGATTAAACCCTAAAACCTTAAGCATTTAAATTGGGACTGTCACAGTTAATGCTTTAATTCTCTGTCTTAATTTAAAATTAATGATATGTTAATTATATTTAATTGCATCCATCGTTGTTCCACTGTTTATCCTGCTGGACATCTCTTGGGCATAATGAACTTTAAACAAAATTCAAACTCACTGACATAGAGTCTCTGTAACATTTATAAGACAGAAAAGCCCGGGCTCAAAAAAATATGAGCAATTAAATTGGGATTGCCAACTTACAGCTACCACTATGAGTGAGAATATTGACAGGGGCTGATGGCAGGGGTTACTAATATAATAATATAGTTATTAGATAGTGTTTATCTAATAATATAGATACAACAATGTCCACACTAGGGTGGCTGTGCTGAGAGCTTAAGAGAGTCAGGTTTACAATTTCATGGTCATTTCCATATTTTTTTAGTTATTGTTCACTGTAATTCCTATTTTCATTATTTTGTTTGAGTCTAAGGCATTTGGTAAGGTAAAGCAGTCCAACAGAAACTGGAAGAATATTTAAACTTTTTTCAAAATAAAGTTTGTCGTTAAATACATTGCCTCAGTCTATTGAACAATCTGTCTTTCTTTTTGCCAGCTGTCTTCTGAGAGAGGACAGCTGGCCTTCAATTACTGGTTTATGATTTTGCTTCTTTCATCTGCCACACAAAACATAACTTTAAGGACATTCAAATGTCATGCTAATGCATTTTGAGATTTCTCAATTATGGTGTTTTTTAAGCAATAATGTTAAATTAGCAACAGCACCAAATGACAACACCTTGGCAGCTGTGGCTTACTCTGTATTCTTGCCTTAATCACAGGGTTGACACTACAATCTGGGATGCTATCTTCTCTAGATGGCAAATTTCCAACACAAGTGCATTACATTCTGACATGAATTTGCTGTGTTTGTGCCAGTCTACCAGTTGAAGAGTAGAAAAGTATACTGTGTAATTTTCCTTCCAGTGTAACAGTTCTGTCTCCATGTCAGAAGTAATTTATCATTTGTAGTGATAAAGTTACCAGTCTTGTGCTACAGTATTTCCATAAATGCACATATCTCTCTTGCTGTGAAATGAAAGTAGCAGGTATTTGCGCTCAGAGAAGAGACTTCTACAAATAGACCTAAGATACAAGCCTGGATTACATTGAGTCTTGTGGTGAAATCCTGATACTCAAATTTTTTTGCTATGTTTAAGAAAAAAAATCTGTTCTCAGAAAAAAAGCTCCCTCTTTTTTAGTGTAGTAGATTAGGTTGGCTGGAACCTATCCCAGCTATCTTAGGGCTAGAGGCAGGGTACACCCTGGACAGGTCACCAGTCTGTCACAGGGCTAACACATAGACACAGACAACTATTTGCACTCACATTCACACCCATGGGCGGTTTAGAGTTTCCAATTAACCTATCTCCATTAACTGCATGTCTTTGGACTGTGGGAGGAAGCCGGAGTACCCGGAGAGAACCCACGCAAACACAGGGAGAACATGCAAACTCCACACAGAAAGCTACATTGGAGGATTTTCAGCATGAACAGCCTGTATAAGGGCACACTAAAGCATCTTATTC
>VVHJ01063188.1:8410-36892 GCA_015107715.1 Tylochromis polylepis | reverse complement strand
CCAGACATTGTGATTCACTTTTGTTCGACAGTCACTTGAATGAATGTTATATTTTTATGATATTACGTTGGTTCATTTTTTTCAAAGCTGTGACTATGATGGAGGTGATTCATATGCTTGTAATAGTTGTTTTTGTATGACGAGAGCTGCGGCCTCCTTATGAAAAGGCCAGTTCACTCCACTGTTGGGAATAGGGTATTTTCCTCATGTGAATTATGTAAGAGACTGACAAAACATATACTGTTGGCTTTCAAATGATACTTAAAATTACAGTTACCGTAAAATAGACATGTGGATCATCTTTTAAGGACAACTATGCAGTAAAGCTACTTTGACATTTTAGAGAGTTTTCTTTCGAAATGTTTTGAGATTGCAAGTGGCAGCAGGGAACCAATGAAAGCATGTTGAATATTTATGCACAATACTGTGATCAAAGGGAAGGCCCACAATGAGCTGGCATGGAAGAAAAACTAAATAAAGGGAGACTGGTCATAAAAGCAACTTGCTGACAACATGACATTCATTTCATTCTATTCAAATACAAAATACAAAAAATTATGACAGTTTCTACTATTTGATTGAGCTGACTTTCAAAAGATTTTAAGGTTTTTGTCCTCTTAATATCATTGCAGTGTTATATGATGACACTAATTAAAATGCTAATTGCTGGGTTTATTGAACCTTACAAATGAGTGTATCATAAATGCTGACAGACTCTGAACACTTTCAGAAAAAAAGACTATTTGTGCATGTTAAGTCCAGCAAATGTGGCATTTTTCTCAGCAGCCAAGAGTTCACTTTCTTGTGTCTTTACCTTGCTATATATGGTGCATATACCCATCGCATCTTGTTTATTCATTGAGAATATGAAACTGGTTTTTCTTTTGTTTGAACCAAGGCAGTAAATGCCAATTTTATAGAGACTGAGTGAAGTAGCTGGGGGCTCTTGCATGCTTTGATATTGCCCTGTGATAAAGTTAAATGCCCTGGCAGATTGCCAAATCAGGTATCTGACTTTAAGCCTTTCACTTTCTCTGCTATCAGTATTAATAAGAGTACAACCGATTGAATAAATAATTCAATGCAAAGCCTGCAGGCTATGCAACATCTTTAAATCACAGTCATGAATAAAAACAAAGTAAGGCACAGATGAATGCAAACAACAGTAAGCTATATGAAACATGCATAATCTTATACACATAGATTTATGCTGTAGTATGGTATTTCACATAAATATACTCCAAGAAGGAGCTTTTTATGCTAAAACAATTCTCACCATCACCAGCGGTGCCAGCCCCACATAATCTCTCTGAGTGGTGTAGATCCGCGTAACGCCCACATCCTTCACATTTCCTGGCAACTCCAGACGCCAGGAGATGGTCTGACTTTCAACCTGCTCTGAAACAGCTTTTGGTACAAAGTCCAGTTGTAAAACCTCCAGAAGACCCCTGTTCAGAGATACAAAATGATATTTAAAATTAGTTTAGGCAAATTAAAGCAAGCCTAAATATGTTTTGGTGAAGAGCAGTCGGCAATATTGTGTCTATTTTTTACTACCGACTACTTTTAATGCAAAATCTACCTAACTGAAGGTGTGGCTTTAATGCTTAAGTTTAATATTTCATTTTTGTAGAATATACAAATACACATTACATATCTAGGTTGTAGGGAACATTTAGCAAATAGCAAATTATTACCACTTAATTAACCACTTAATTAACAAAGCCAGGTAATAATCTCTTATCAAGTGTGGCTATAGCTAAGTAATATCACATTGACCTTTATGTGACTGGGTTATAATAGGCCACAAACTTGTGGTAACAACAGTATAGCAATATTCTGCTAACAATATAACAGCCTGCTAGCAATAAAATGGTCTGTCTATTTATATTATTTTATTCATTTTATATGTTGACTTGTGGTAGTAACCTCGTAATAATAAGTAATACTGGTTGATACTTAACATATTAGGATCCTGTTATCATATCGTGTCAGGTCAGTACCACATACCCAATATGGACAAAAATCTCCTATGAATGTTTCCAGCATCTTGCTGAATCTATGCCAAATGAAATTAAGGCAGCCCTGAAAGCCAAAGGGGGAATCCAACCGTGTACTAGCAGGATGTACCTAATGAAGTGGCTGGTGAGTGTATATTATGTATTGATTGTACACTCACTTACATAATGCAGCTTTCCTACTAAAAGAATAGTCCAAGTGCAAAAGGAGCTTAGCTGTAGTGAATAGTCTATAGTGTTCCTTGGAGAATAAAATGGGGGAAAAATTAGAAAATTAAATAGAGAGAGCTTAATCTGAACTCTGTGAAAACCCACATGTTAAGCTGGAAAGTAAAGACGATACACATGAGGTCTCATTTCCATCAGCAGATGGAAGAATAAAGTGAGAGTGTAGAGAGAAGATTAAGTGAGCTGGCAGAGACTTCAGCCAAGTATTCTGGTCAAAGGATTGTCAAAGAAATGGGATGTGATGTTATTTAATGTTGGAGAGTGTGTAGGCATACCTGTCAGTAGGAAGAGATCAAAGGGAAAATGAAGCGGGGTGTGAATGGAAGTGTGGCACTTTGAAGTGGAGCAAAACTTTGCATAAAGCAAAACAATGAATCTCTACATGATTGAAACTTGAATTTTAAAAGGATCAACAGTGTTGAAATCTGTGGTAAGAAAAAGCAATGCAAACACATACAGAATATACTGAAACGCTCACGCTGTATCAAAAGTACGCCAAGGACTGAGCGCTATACGATAACAAAGTGCAGTGAACGAGGTCACGATGAGGTTATGTGAAGCACTCTAGGTCGCAACTGAAAAGACACAAAACAAACATTTTTAATTTTCTTTTTGGTTGTGTGCAACTGTAAGCTTTGAAATGCTTGAAGATTAATTGACAATTGATGCTTTAGACTGGAAAAACATGAAACACATTCCAGTGAAAATCTGTTTTCTACATTTTCTCTAAAGGGCAAGATTCTCGTGGGCAACATGAAGTTTGTCGCAGAAGATCGGTGATACTCTGTGACAGCTCTACACAGACGCATCTGCTGAGTTGTGGAAGTTTGTGACAAGGAAAAATGTTGACAATGACAACCAAACCAACTCAGCATTTTCTTCCTTTTTTTTTTAAAGTCAGAAATAAGCATAAATTAGAGTTAGATAAAAAGATTAAGCTTTTCTTTGTATGAACCAGCACCATGCCAACTCAGCTTAGTGTGAAGACTCACATTGGGGGGGGGCCGGGGGGCGGCGGCAGGGGGTGATGGCTTGCCAGGCCAAAAAAAAGGGTTTAGCCCCTAACCCTCTTGGATTTTTGTACAGATTAAAGCGATACAATGTGGTAGTCATTGAGTGTTAGAGACACTGGTAAGTGGATTTTGTTACTTCTGGACAGAGTGAGGCTCACTGTTTCCTTCCATTTTGTCCCATTATCATTTGAAACTGTTATCAAAGAGATGTTGAGCTTCTTATGCCAAACATACAATCTGACAGAAAAGTGTTTTTCTCCATTTTTTAGAGTCTTGGAAAAACATGAGTATAAAATATACAAATAAGACACTGTTTAAAAAAATCTAATATAAAAAGAACACCTAAAACTCAGGTGCCAGTTGAGCTCACTGGGGGTAAGAAGGCAACCCATATGGTGCAAGGCATATGGGTTTGATTCCACCCCAGTGCACTTCCTGCATGTCAGGAAGTGCAGTCATTAAAATCATCCTCAGTCATTAAAAACTAAACCCGTCTTATGTTTTTACATTTAAAAATGTGGCGATTTAAGGAATTGATGTTGATTTTTATGATACTTCTTTACTGCTCTCTCTCCCCCCTTTTTCTCTCTGCTTCATTGTCCTTTCCAGCAGTAGAGGCTAAAAATAAATTTTTTAAAAATTCAGTCCAAAATTCTAATCTTCATGTGTTCTCGTGTAAGTAAAATAGAGCTGGGCAGATTTTAAACAGACTGAAATGATTCACAATGTGAATACCTCGAGAGAGAAAGTGTGAGAGCGAGACAGATAAACACAGGAGGGGTTTATGACCCTCTTTCCAAGAAACCATCTATGGAGAGGGGGCTTTAAAGCCATGGATGCATCATGACTTCAGAGCACAGTGATGGGAGTATGCGTGTGTTTGTGTGCATTTGCGTGTGTGTGTGTGTTTGCAGGCCTTGCATGTGCGTATGTGTTCCCTAGTGGAAGCTCAGCACAAGAAACGCGACTTGGAATATCTCTACTCCCTAATCTCCACTTCAGAACGTGCAAGCGCTTAAGCCGGGATAACGTGGCCATGATTATGGATTATTACGGATATGTGGGTCGGACGGATGATGGGTGGTGTGTGTTTGTGTGGGCGGGGGTTGCTGGGTAGAGGTGCCTGTTGGTGTGTCACCGACATCAGCATCAGGCACTACTGATGTAGTCAGCTGGTGTGCATTGGGAAAAAGAGGTGGAGAAAGTTCTAAGAAACTAATTTTAATTAATCTTTGTTTACTGTTAAAATAAATGAAGTAAAAGGGGAAGCACTTTTATTTCTTTAGTGATTTCTCATATTTCAAAGCTATTTGAGTGGTAAAGCCCCACAGAATGGAGAAAATGGGGGACTGCAATTCTTTTTTGTTTTATAGGAAGTTCAGAGAGGACCAAGATGAATTAATATCATAAATGATCATAAATGTATAATTCCACAATGTTACATGTTTTACAGTAAAAAAAACAACAACATATATTGATTCTGAATTTAAACAAATATCTTAATATTTTCATTCTTCTATAAGTATTATCTCTTTTTTTCCTTTAAATATTAAGTGTTATACACATAAGACATAAGATGTTTGTTTATGTTTGCATATGAGGGACTACATGTGAAATTAATTTACGTCCAGATATTTAAAAAATATTTTTAAAAAGAGGATTAAAACACCACAACCAACAATATCAAAGTATTTACAGTATATGATTGTCTGGATTTATTCTTTTCCCCACAGTTTACAGTCTTATTCTTTCAGTGTCACATGATGTGTTTACATGAAGCAGAGTAATCCTGTTATGCAGCTTCTGATCATATTCTCAGTACAATGTTTACACGAAACACAGGAAAATCTTGCTATGCATATTCTCATATACATGATAAGTAACAGCATCCTCACTATTGATCACAACACCTTTGCAAAGTTCCACAACATATTCAGGAAGTAATGGTTTTGTGAAACTGGATAAAGACAGTCTAATATCCTGTAGTTGTTAAATCCCATGCCTGCTATTTCAGGTGGTCGGTCCTTACAGGACATAATTTTGTTATTGCTATTATTAATAATAGTAGCAGTTATAGTAGTAGAAGTAGTATTACTATTGGGAAGGAATAAAAAATTGCACCTGAAGAACATCTCATTTATTCTGGGCAGAAATTGGAGACACGCAGGGAGACACTCTTACCTCCTCAGAGAAAAATGTCTATTATATGAAAATGGATACAGTCTGTGCATCACCAAGCATAATACTTCTTTTTCTTTTCTTTTTTTTCTTTTCATCTAAAAAAATTCATTTTCAATTTGCCCTGTGAAGTGAATACAACACTGAAACACACTGTTGATCACTTTTCCTTCAGGTAACAACAGGGGTTATTGAAATCTCTATGACAATAGACATCGCCACAGAATAAAGAACGAGAAAAGATTGTTTCATGAGTGTGGAGAAACTGTGTTTTACGAAGAGTATGAGAAGGGTCTAGTGAAAACATGTATACGCACTGTACACGCAGTAGACTGACCTCTTTGCAGTGACAGCAACCTTCCTGCGGCAAACAACAGACACCGTGTTTGGAGCAGCTCCTCTGCCAGGCTCTACCACCATGTCCCACAGTGCTGAGTCACTGGGCCGAGCTGCACTGAATGACAGGCCCATTTTTACTGCAGCCCTGCAGCAAAGACATACACATATAAATAGCACACTTAGTATAAAGTGCAACTTTCTACACTTTTGTAGACTTTTTATAAAATGTCATAAAAAAAAACACAGGACGGGGGATGTGATGTGTAACAATAAAGAATTAGGAATGAAGAACGCTTCATAGGGTCCGAATCTTTTATTACAGGATATGATGCAATGTGATTTTGTGCTGTAAAGGACACTGTACAACGTTGGGTTATACGGAAATGTTCTGACGCTCAAAACAAATATTTGAACTGTTGCATCTGTCTCTTTTTGGATGAGCAACAACAATATTTGCCATATCTTTTAGTATAATGTACACAGGTACTAAGGTTACTAAGGGTTGTGTGCACCTGCTTGATAGGATGTGGGTTTTCTCTGCAATCATTTGTGTGCTTTGTTGTTAGTGTTATGTTAAACAAGGTGAGTCACCAACAGACTGAGTCACAGGTTGCTTGAAGGCTGAGAATTAGTGGGGTTATTTAATTCCCATTAGCCATGGGAAGATTTGAAAATCAGTTAATCACATGTCTTACACACACAACTCTGCTAAGTGAGAAAAATCCTGCAAATCCAGCTATCCCCACAAGCTTTGTTTTCTGTCAAACCATCCATCTGTCCGTCCATCTATCCACCTTCTTCTTCTTATCTGATGTTGGGCCATGGTGGTAGCAGATTCAACAGGTTATTCCTTTTCTTGGCAACATTTTTCAGTTCTTCTTGGGGGATACTGAGGTGTTAACAGGCAAGATGAGATGCACAATCTCTCCAGCAAGTTCTGGATCTCCCCTGGGGTTTCCTCACAATTGGACATGCTCAGAAAACCCCCCAAAAGGGAAGCACCCAAGAGGCATCATGATCAGATGCACAAACCACCTCAGCTGGCTCCTTTTGACACAAAGGACCAGCGGCTCCACGCTGAGCTCCCTCTGGATGGCTGAGTTCTTTACCCTGTCTCTAAGGCTGCGCCCAGCTAACTCATAAGTTCAACCACCACAAGAGTTACAGATCTGAAAACTGAAACGTGATACTTGGGCAACAAATCCTTCAGATCCCTGTTCAAAGTGCAGTGATTGTCTAATTATATTATAAAAAGGACATGAGTCTGAGAAGTGAAAACAATGCAGAAACTCTCAAACCTGCATTGTTTTTAGTGACCTGCAGAGGATGACTTCCTCTTTTTCCAAAAAGGGAGCAGTTTGTTAAGAAGTCTATGGAGAAATTACTCTGGTGCTCATTGGGAACATTTTCAGATATATAGTGTAAAACCACTCATTTCTTTACATTTTGCTTCTAGACTTCCAGGCTTTGTGGAGGTTTTTAAAGTTTTTCCTTGGACATTGGTTCCTTTTTCATTCATTTTCAGCCTAGTCTTTGTACCTGAATACAGTTCACACGTATTACTTCACATGTCTTTGGTTGACAAAATAATATAGCTTGACAGGCATAAGAAATATTTATGCACCAACGCTAACAATTCCCAAGGAACTGTTAGCTGAAAATCTTGGCACGTTGTGCAGCGTGTCCTTAAAAAATCTGAGGAAAAGTAGAGGACAAAAGAAGTAGCAAGCTTAAAAACTTGTCTATAGCAGATTTACAGTATCTGAGAGTCATATCCTAAAGAAGTAGGAAAAATTTCAGCAAAGAACTGACACAGGAATTCAGAGACTCATCTGGCCCTTCAGTTGATCCATTTGCTGTTCGCCGAAGCCTCATCAGAAATGGTCACAGTGGAAGGGTAGCTGTTAAGAAGCCTTTCTTATGGAAGCTAAACATGAAGATGCCAAATTACACAAGAACTTAACTGAAAATCAGTAGCAACAGATCTTATGTTCAATTTGTTACCAATATGTGCAGAGGAGGTCAGGAGAGAGGTAAAATAGTGAATTCTACCGCTATTTCTAAAACATGGTGGAGACTCTGTAATGGTAGGAACTGCATTTTAGCCAGCTGGAGAAGAAGAAGTACAGTATCTCACAGTACAGAAAAGTACTGTGAGATTTTTACTCACTATACAATACCATCTGGTGGGTAGCTGCTTAATTTTTCAGTATGACAATGATCTCAAACACACTGCCAATGCAGTAAAAAGATATCAGGATAGAAAACATATAGTGGAGCACTCTCAGTCATGGACTGGACTCCACAGATCCTGGACGTCAACATTATTGAAGCAGTGTGGGATCGTCTTAAGAGAAAATGAAACAAAAGGCAGACAAGATCCAAAGAAGAGCTTTGAATGTCCTTCAAGAGGCCTGGAGAACTATTCCTGAAGACTACTTAAAGAGATTACAGGAAAGCTTTCCTAAGAGAGTTCAGGCTGTGTTGAAGAAAAAAGGTGGTCATCCCAAATATGGACTTTCAAGTTTGTTAGAACAAACAGTTTTTGCCTTATATGCTGTATTTCTGTGTATGTTTGGACATTTCAATAAATCCTGCACCTATTTTCTTAGCAAACTATATAGAAACAATGAGTGACCCAAGGTTTTTGCAGAGTACTGTTCTATTCATGATTTGATTTGTAAATTATGGCCCCATGTAGAGCAAAATAAATGGTAAACCTGTGTATGTCATAGCCAGACATTTGTGAAGCAGACAGATACTCATGTCAAGGATTCAGCAAGGTGCCAGCAATGTTCAAAGCAAAATTCAGCCCATACTAGCTCAAGAGCATATATAGACAGCAACAGATAGACTGTGGTTGTGACAGAATGCCTGTTCTTCAAGAAAATATCGAGGCAAACACATTGAAAATACTATTAAAACCTCCTTCACCTGCCTCGTCTTAAGGAAGCCAGATCAACATTTTCATTATGTCAACTCCAAAATACTCTTCTGGCCATCAGTTTAAAACACACAAGGCTTAAGCATTTATTAGAAGAAGTGACATGGAGAGACAACCTGTTATTTTACAACAAACAGTCCGTCTCTGTGTCTCTTTTAACAGCCTGTTGTTATTTTGGCTACAAATCAGATTTCAAACAGTTGAAGAAAAATATGACTGACTGACAGATGGAAAGAGAGGAGCACATTCATGCTAGAATAAGGGTCAGCAGAAAAGTGTGTGCCATTAGGCTTAGCACACTGACACACACATTCAAATACACACACTTAAAAATACAGATTTGTAATCAAAGAGCGACCAGACAGATCAATAACCCCTGAGACTGAGGTCAGGGTTAGAGCTGTTTCAAAGGCAAAATACAGTAGGCAAGAATTAAGGGCACATTTAAACACACACTCAGGCACCCACACACATATCGTTCTGCTGAAAATTCATTGTGTGCCAGATAAAGACTTAGCGATTACTTTCTCAAGCAAAACTCTTATGCCAAAGGCACGTTTTAATTTGTGAGTTTAATGAATGTTTGGAAAACAATAAATGCAGACACTGGTTCAAGCAGGCAGATCAGAATACAAATTTTAAAACAATAATAATTTTTGTGTATGTTTGTCTTTCATTCCCTTAAATCTCAATTTGCTGCATTTTTCAAGGCATAATAATTTGTCATTGTGATCATAGTTTAGAAAAAAGTCAACAAATTGTGTTTCAGTTAGGGGAAATTACAACCTAAGATAAATTTATTCCTCTGCTACATGCAGTAAATCATTTTCTTGCTGCTTGCCCGGCTCAGCATCACAGTGACAACAGCACCTGATGACCACTTCAACTGGCTCCCATTGAGTGTGGAGAGGCAGTAACTCAACGTCACGATCTTCCTGGATCACTGCGCTTCTTGTTCACAGGCAGACACAAGCTTCCCTGCAGAGAAACTTCATTTCAGCCACTTTTATCCCCACGCTTTGTCTTTGTCACTCACTACACAGAGTTCACAACCACAGGTGGGGGACAGAGTGGATATCGACCTTTAAACTGAGCAACTCTTCACCCCTTGTTTACCAAACTTCATCTCTTTGTTTAAAGCTGCGAAAGTTGCAAAGCTCTCGCCTCTTTTGGGGTTTTTTTTTAGGCATTCGGGTAAACTAAAATTAGTTTTTGCTGAAAAAAAACGGTGTGTGTGAACAGAATGTTTTATGTCTCTGTACTGTTTTCTAAAAGCCGCCTGTGGTTAACAGGTGGAAAACCACACACACACAAAAAAAAAAACCAAAACAAAACACACACATAATCAGTCCTGGCAGCCCAGATCATCCCTACCCTAAAGGGTTAACCTCTTAATTCACTTTCAATCAGGGGCACAGATTATCTGGCCTAACTCTGCTGGAGTGGACTCAATCTTGGGCCAAAGAGTGAAGTAGAGCGGGGATTTCTCCCAGGAGGAATCAATCACTTTGCCAAGCTCCTCAGAGCTTGCCTTCACTTGGACTCAGCTGTTGCACTCAGTCCCCTCTTCTTGTCCAATCTCATTCTGGATGTGGCAGCAGGTCATAAATACACAGACCAAAATCACTGACCTGACTAGAGGAATGTCATTGGTTCGGTCAGTGAGTTCGAATTTGGGGAATTTCAGGTGAAGGGGCTGTAAATCCTCGCAAATAGTCAAAACAAGAGCAGATGTTAGAGGGTCAGCGTCTCTCTGCCAAATCTTATTCACGTAATTTCAACAATGCAAGCAGAGCTGCATTCAGGTCACTGGGATTCTGCATTTGCGCGTGTGTGTGTGTGTGTAGAGGCATGTTTGCGTTTGTGAATGCTGCCTGATATCTGAGAAGAGCACTGGGAATGACACACAGCCACAGGGTAACAGTGTGCCCTATGGATTAATATGCACATCTTAATATTTCTCTCCACTTGCTTCCATCCTCCAGCAGATTTCCACATTGTTGTTATGACGACAGCACAATATCATTAAATCGTGGGATTAGAAAGAAATTTGTCTTGCATTTCAAAGAAAATCATTAGTCAAACCACAGGCCGGAAACAAAAGCTTCAGTGAAATGGCTTTACTATTGACTGATGCAAAGTGTTCTGATAAAAATTAATATTTTTACTCCACCAAGTGATGTGCATTTAAAAAAAAAAAGAAACAGCAAGGGAAATAGTCTGTAAAGTCAGCTGCGGGTTTCTACATGTTGCAGGGCTATATTTATATTAAATTCACTTTTAGCCAATGGGGCCTTTTAGATTTTAGTTATTTGTCTTTCTGCTCCATTTATTAGATGCATTATTTATGAAGTCAAGTAACCAGAGAACCCTGTTGACATGTTGAGATATGAAAATCAGTGAATCATTTACCAATTACTTCCTTGTTTATGGAAGAGTGCACCCCGTAACTCCCCACTAAATGATAAGTTGACATAGACAAGATACAACATGTCAGTAATTTGTGAAGCTGGTGAATGTGGCTGGCAAGACAAGACCTGCTGGCACTCAAGCATTTAACTGCAAGGCCTTGATGGCGAGGCCCATCAGTGTTCAAGTGCCTTAAGTAACAGTTTAAATGCATGGAGCTAATCCTTCATGAATATACTTCAATATATTGTACGACCTGATGATTCCAGTTGGTTCCAGTGTCTTTTCATGCTTCACATGTTTCAGTACGACAATGAATTTTTATGTAATTCAACCTAAACTACTTTCCTTACCATGCTCAGCAAGACTGGAGAATAAGTACAGTGTTTTCCTTTCTTCATTTCATTTCCTAAATGCCCCTTTAAGCACAATAAGAAGGGAGCTTTGTCGTTTAATTTTCATAAAAGGAATCCAGATCATCAGAATTGTATGAGTTTGCCCACTTCCCTGCTTGTTTTTAATAAAATTTGTGACGCCTAAACAAACAGGACTAGAAACATACAATGCCTATTCAGCTCTCTCCTTGGCTGCAGGAATAATGAAAACATTATTGAAGCAGCGTTACTTTCTGTGCCCACATACTTTGAATATTTAATTCTAAGGCTTTTACATTGATTTTAACTTCATAAAAGAACTGTTCAAACAGCATGAAATGAAAAATATATTTTTTCGTAAATTCCTTCACTTTACTTACCTTCAGCAACTCAGACATCTGCAGTCACAACTTACAGTTTGAGAACTATACTAACAGATTTGACAGTCGAACTAGACTCATCGCAGGTTTTCTTTTTAAGGACTTTTAGATCATAATGACTTTAAGAAACTTTCGAATATAGTTGACCCACATGATCATGTGAATTTAATACTGTTGAATAGATCAGTAAGTAATATGTGCAAGAGCTGGCTTAAAAAACTAAAAATGCTTTCAGTCTGATAAGAAGTCATTACTCAAGATCAAATAGCTCAACAGACAAAAACAGCATAACACAGAATATCTCTCACCTCAGCGTGAAACTTTCCAAGGTGGACGTACTAGCAAGAAAGACATAGAAAGTTGCGACATCACTAGCCTTGAGGGGCTTCGAAGAAGTCTGGATCACCACAGCGCCTCCCAGCCTCAGCCGAAGAAAGGTGGGATTCCCTGGTGGACTTTTGAGCAGACTCACACTTCCTACCCTCCTCATTGGTGTCCCTGATCCACCAGTGTCTCTGCCTCTTCCCACTCCTACTCTTTGCAGGCTATCCTGTGGGGTACACTGGCCAGTTTGGTCCCTCCGACTCTGGAAGTAGACTTCCACAAGGTTCCCCTGAAGTCCCTTAATCCCGTCAGTGCTTTCTGCTTCCCTGCTAGAGCTTCCTGATCTACTTGCTGAGCTGAACCAGGAGGGTTCTGGCTTAAGCTGTGCCACACAGAAGCCACCAGGAGACACTAGACAAGCCCCACGAACTTCTCTGGTCTCCCAGAAGGCATAAGCTGTGACACAATGAGCTCCATCCATAGCCTTAGCTCCTTCATTTTTCTTCCCATTATCTTCTAGAGAGCCCATTGTTTCTTGCCAAGCAGTGATATTGCTTTCTGTGGGCATGTGGAAAAGAATCTTAACAACTGGGGATGAGGAACGAACCTGGCGGCTCAAAATGACTGGCAGGATCTTGCGCCCACTAAGGAGCAAGTCTAGAGGAATAGAGGCATCTAGAGCCAGGGGGCCATATGAAGCGTTGACAGATGCCTGGAGAAGCCCAGCACCAGGTCCAGTGATGAGAAAAGTCTGAGTCTGAGCTTTCAGGCTAGAGTTCCCCGATGGCTGTGGACTGTCCTGTCTCACAAACACGTGGTCTACATTGAGGACCTGAAACTTGATAGTGGGATAAACTGGAGATGGAGTAGTGAATGTCCCAGTGTCTTCAGCCACTCTCTGAATCTCAGCACCTGTGAAATGATGAGTTTGGGGAATTAGGAATTTAGAGAAATTAGGTACAAACTTTCCATGCATATGCTTTAACTCCAAGGTTCAGTTTTAGGTTTCAAATCTACTGACAAGCAAAGTTACCACTCACAAAGCTAGTGTGCTACTGTAATTGCAAACAGGATGACAGGAGGATGAAGGGCTGAAAAGAGATTAGAGCTGGAGAAGCAAAGCAAAGGGTCGATGTCATGAGGTTCAGGTAGGTGCCAAAAGGACAGAGTCAGGATCACGACACTGATGATGATAGTTGGCTGTCTTAGCGAACAAGATTCAAGGCAATTAAATGACTTCATTTAGCAAACATGGTTTATTTCAGAATGTAGTTCCTGCATTAAAAAGAAAAAACACACACACACACTTTTAATTTTGCTTTCATTGAATTTTTGTTCTCCCTTACTTCTCCTGAATACACCATTCACGTTTCCTAAAACAAAACACTGTGCAACTTGAAAAAGGAAAGCCAAACAGGGTAATTTTCATTGCATATCATACGACCAGATGGTAACAATTCCAGTCGGCATACAAGTTGCTGATTAAATTTTCAGCCAGATTAACCATGGCATGTGGCTTTATTACAGAGAATTACACACATCACTATAACATTCAAGCTCTAAAACATGAGGAAATTAGGTCTGCGTCATCCCCGTCCTGCAACGGATATTCTGTTCTCTGCTATTCATGTTCTACATCTATCCGAACCAATAAAGGAAATGTGGCATCTGAGTGCTAAAAAGCCTGTCTGGTAACTTCTGTGGGATGACTGTTTGTCCAGATAGAATGCTGTATATGACAGATCACTCTTCCCGCTGCCAGAGACACTTGGTAATTTGCCCTCCTCCATGCTGAAGTGCTCAAAGATTAATATGAATTTTTGAATATGACTTTCCCTTACCTCACAAAAAAAAACTTTTAGAAAAGAAAATATTCCTCTCCTTCAGACACATTAGAAGTGGTATATTATTGTTTTCTGATTCCAAATCATATTTCATGAATACATTTATATTTAAATTAGATTACTTGCTGAATGCAAAAGAAAATCAGATGTCAGGGTGGATATTAAACAAAGACACACCAGAAAAGTGTCTTATAGATCCCAGAGATCAGACTAATCATGTAAAGAATTTCACATGCAGGCCAATATAAATTTTGTAGTTATACATTATTAGTTTGTGTCTGCTGGTTTAAGATAAAACAAAAGCGCATCAATGCTCATTTGGTATTTCCAGCTATAATTCTCTCTGTCTGGGACTAATAATTGTTTAATTTAGCTGACAGTGCACAGTACTCTTATAATTCACTGGTAGGGCGTACAGTCAATGTTGTTAATCATGTTTGTCTGTGAACAGACATTTGAAGATTGAAGATTTCTTTTTGCATTTGGTACAAGATTTCAGCTAATTAGATTTTGATGATGATTCACTTCTGAGGTTGCTGAATTAGTACTCAAACTGTTACAACCCGACTGTAGTGCAAAGATTTTATACAATGCAATTAAAAACAAAACAAAAAATCTAACAAAAAAAATCAGAAATGTTGGCTTTGGTAGCAAAATTATTCTGTCTGTAGCTGCGTTTGCTCTCCAGTTTAAGAGCCATCTTTTTTATTTTACCATCATTATTCTGCTCAAACCAACACGGGAGAAAAGCCTGAATCTTATCCTTCCTTTTAAATCTAAAAATAGGATATTTGTTCATTCTGAAGGGACTTATGCAAGAGACTTGCCCATACTGTCGCAAGATTATAAATGCAGCTTGTTTAAATAGCTCCTGTGAAACTTAATGCAATTAATGGAAGAATAAAACATAAAGACAGAAATAATCCACAGTATTTCTTAGCCATAGCCTCAGAATTATCCCACTGCTAATGAGCACTGCCGCTTAACAGAATAATGTATTGATCAGAAAGTAATCTGGTCAGACCTGGCGGGATCCCTTTAAGTATATAAACCAGAGATATTACAGAAAAAAATCAATCATATGGCATTTTTGAACAACAGTTATAAATGGCAGTTCTAACTCAGAGAGGCTCACAGACACATTAGACAGCAGACTGTGACTGGACTAAAAGATAAGGCTGTCATGCATATTCATGGTGATCAAGCAGGGAAGATATCAAAGGCTGAACCCTATCACTTAGACACGCAGTCAGAACACAGCAGAGTCCCACAGTTGCAGACATGCAGCAGTCACACATGCATGTATGATGAAAAAAAATGCACCCACAGATAGCATGGGTAGATATGAACCCAGGCAATTTCAGACAGTTGTCTTTTGAATACTATCCGTATCACAGAGGGACAGACTGCTTTCTGTGGCTCCCAATGCAGGTTATCTTTAAACAACCAGAGAAACAGCTGTGCAACCTCAGCTTCAGGCCTCTTTAATCCCACAGATGAGGCTTCCTCATGCACACTGGAGAGCATGCTGTCACTTTCATTTAGACTGAGGGATAACGGAATGGGCTTAGGCCATGGATGGTAACCACAAAACTACAAAAATATGAAACACAATCTTATATCTGTATGAGCCAGTCAAATACAAAAAATAGTCATGACAAGAAAATATGACAACTTCATAGCAATTTTTGGGCCTGCTTAAATTTTGTGCTGATAAAAGCCAAAAGGAAACAAAAGTATATTGGATGTGCCTAATAAACTACGGCAGAATCATTTAAAGGGGATCTAGTATGCCCAGTATGTATGTGCTTGCACCATAAAGTATATATACAAGAGCATAAAATATCTACACATTTTATCTTAATTATTCGTCTCTTGTAAACACAGCTGAAGCCTCTGAGCTAGTTCCAACCCAGTTGTTTTCGCATTTAAAGATTTCCATTTAAGCGTCATTTGCGTCTCATCCAACAGACCATAAACACTTCAAACCAATGCATTAATAAAAGCTGAAACTGATCATCGTTCATCAAAAGCAGTCACATATCTCACCTTCAACAGCTGTTAGAGCTGCTACTGCCACAACCGGAAACAGAAAACGAAGGGGAAAGTTGAGCATCATTTTAGTGAAGTTGCAGGTTTTGGTCTCCAGTACGCACGGAGGTAAGCTTTGCTGACTGCACGCACACGGTAGGAAAAAAGCGCTGGAAACAAAGCATTACATTGCCGAATATCTGGCTTCCTCTGAATGTAAAG
The DNA here is from genome assembly GCA_015107715.1 of Tylochromis polylepis. Classification (NCBI taxonomy): domain Eukaryota; kingdom Metazoa; phylum Chordata; class Actinopteri; order Cichliformes; family Cichlidae; genus Tylochromis; species Tylochromis polylepis. The sequence continues at coordinate 20,588 of VVHJ01063188.1, read as the reverse complement.
GCTCAACTAGAAAAGAAAAAAAAAAGAAATACTGGTTTACTTTCTTATCCACATAAGTCTTCGTTTTGTTGCACCTGGAATAGTTTTAAATGTACTTCCCTGTCCTCTAAGTGATGACACTTTTTTCCCTCCGACATCAGTGCTCTAGCTGGCACTGTGGGACAGCATCAGACACGGCTCTTACCACGATAGAAATCAGTAAACATGTGCTGCGGGGCAGATTAACTAGACCCACGTGGGTATAATCGGAAGGGCCGCAGGCAAATTAAATGCACACAAGGTCGGGGATCAGTGATTTCTACATGCGCATTTTAGTTTTGATTTAACGAACTAAGGATGAATAGAGCCCTTCTTGACTTGAGCATATAATAATCATATATTCATATAACTCACTTGTGGATGATGGAAAATAAGTAACTTCCCGATAAAAAAAGGAATGAATTCTTCTTACTTAGACGCACATGTTCACGGTACTTTCAGACACCTTAAATGGTGGCATTGCTTGACTTTTGGTCTTGAGTGGAGAAAAAAAGTGTGTAGAGTGTAGAGCGTCTTTTGCCAGCTGTCAGCTGTATGTTCTCACTCACAGACAGCGTTACACATTACTTGGAGCGTAGGAAGGAGCAGATGGATACAGTCACAAACTCTTCGTGATGTCACAGCACACGTACACTTGGTACAAAGCATCAGCAGTCACTCACATTAACTCTAGTTTTGTAGGCCCATAAGTCCCTGTTAAACAAACATATCGTTTATTTTTTACAATTTGAGATCTCAATGTGGAGCTACATGCTACAATAGTTTTACTGTTTTGTTGTTGTTGTTTTTTTTACATATTAGAGATTATGAGTTTAGACTCAAAGTTAAGCTTAGATGTATTTTTCTGTGCTACTGCAGACCCTCAGGCCATATTTAATTTCTCAACACTCAAAATCACAGAGGTAATTTTGTAACTCTCTCTTTGTCTCTCTTTTCTTTTTTTTAGTATATCACTTACCTGCCTTGACCTAGAATTTTATAATGAGATAGACTGCACAGTTCAAAGGCTAAACTGAAATAGCATGGTGTCTTCTTGCCATAGTGTGTCCTGTAGCCAAAGCAAGGCCAGGGGGAAGATTGCATTTAGAAACTATGGAATCCACCTGCCGTGCTTTTGTCCAGAGACATCACACTAAGTGCTGGCATCAGTTTTGTGGTTAAGAATACCAGGCTTTAATGAGCTTGGTCAGACTTTTCTTCACTAGTTCAATCTCCAATACTGTCTTAAATACCCGTTCTCTAAAGCAATTACTGGCGCAGTATGTCAGATAAACTCACTGCACTCAATACCCTAGTGCATGTTTTATTACGAGGTGACACCTGTGCCAGGGTGACAGCATAAAGCATGCAGGTGTCACTGGCGAATAAATAGTTTTCCACTTTACAGCAGAGGCTGATTAACTACATGTTATTAAATATGTGCCTCAGAGAGACACTTAAGGATGTGAAACAGTCTGCATTGTATAAATAGTTGAATCTGATTTTACTCTAGGCCTATGTACTACAGTACTATAAGCAGAGCCCTGGTGTTCCGTGCAATGCATTTTAAAGTCAGCGAGTTTCTATTTGAGCAGTTTTATTTTGTTGTTTTTGGCTGGATGGGATTGCCAACACTGACACTGCAGATTATTTAGTCAGGTAACATCTCCAGATCTCAGTTGTTTTTCCAGACATGCAACCTGCTGCTAGTGCCATTAGAGATGACAGAGATGTGGCTGGAGTCACCATCTGTGACTGCAGTACTGGATATAGAGCTGCTGCTACCAGGTGGGACAAAGGTTTTTGGAGGTCATTTGATGTGAAGCAGCAGTCAGGACACTAATCCATTTAATAATTTATTACATTTCTTTTTAAATGGAGGCTGTGCCTCACCGAGCTGTTGAAACAGATAAATAGCAGAAGAAATTAGGAAACAGAACATCCAGTATTTTTATCTAAACTTGCTGGCAATGTCTGGTAAATTATTACATGTAACTTTGTAGTAATTGGTAAGTGTTTGCATTGTGATTGTTGTAAACATACGTGCTCAAAAATGAGCTGTTAAGCATATTAAGACCTATCTGTTGCAAATTATAAATGACACTGGTTTTAAAACATGCCCATCTCTGGTTTGATGTTTCGAGCATGCAAAATAATACAGTTTGCATTCGGAATTAATTATACGTAAAGAAGTAATTACATTTGTTATGTGCATTCCATCTGTTGTCAGCTTCAGTGCCTGCTTTTCCAGATCTGTCACACTAACTCATCTATAACTCATCTTTTCATATATGTGACACTTCAAAAGTTTACTAATCTTAAATCTCTCATTTTTATGAGAAAGATGCTGGCAATAAAACCTGAACTTTTCTTCCTCCTCAAGTGTTGACAAAGATTGTGGGGTCCTCTCTCTAGCAAAAAGTTTTAAAACAGCCAGAGTCGACCAAAGAGCTAAATGTAGACATTATAGACTGGCAAGCTCAAAGAAATACAAAGAACAAGGCAGAGCACTTTAAAAGCTAAAATGTTAAGACCACTAAGAACAGCCTAAGGCCACTGAAAACATTTATGTCTTAAGATTTCTCTTAAAAGTGTCAGTGAAGTCAGTGGTGCCGCAGATAACTGAAACAATCTTTCAAAAGTGGATACAAGTGCCGAAATTTGCATGTTTGTCCCTCTGGAGCCATTAAATTGAAAACTCCCATTAGTCACTTGAAATCTGGCCATCATGCAGCATGGGGTCCGTGCTGTTTTACTGCAGAATTTCAACCAACTGGATGCATTTAGAAGGTTTTACTCTTGATTTATATGCTTTTCAATATAAGTAAGTAAACGTCTTCAGAGCTTCTTTGTTTCACATAAAACAAAATAACTGCAATGACACATTTGTTATGTGTTTTTCCATTGGTCCAGTGATAGCTTTAGCTGCATGCAGGTCAAGGGATTACCCTTTTACCCCTTTTTACCTCTTTTACTACTATGATATATATAGCCATGACATTTAACATTCACTGGGTGCCATTTTTTTCCAGTGGGATTCAGTTAATCTTATGTGTTCAATTCATGAACACTCCCTTATCCTTGACTCAGCTCTGAGGCAGCCATTTCCTGTCATGGCCAACAATGTATATGGACAGGTTCAAACCCACAACCATCTTGTTTTGAGACAACTTATGACCACTGGCCAGCTATCTCCCATAAGTAATCTAACTTCACTCTCAAGTTTGTGAGGTTAGTTAGTGTTCTGCCCTCTCCTAGTTTAGTCCATGATAAATGGACTGCAGTTTATCTAACAGCTTTTTACTCTCACCTATCACTCAGTATTTTTCACTGTAAGCTGCATCCACAGATACATTGTTAACATTCACGCACACATGCAGAAACGGATACATCAGATGATACTTGGGGTTGAGTATTTTGCTGGAGGACATTTCAACATAAGCAGGAGCTGGGCATCGAACAACAGACTTTCTAAATAGCAGACAACCATACATCATAAAGAATATCATGTTTTATGACCATGATTGAGAACTAAGTTACCAGTGAGGACTATAAAGGCCCATAGACTCCACTCCCCTGTTTTCAAACTGTTAAAAAGTAATTTCAGACTTTTAAAGTCAACTTCTCCATGGTTGAATATGCATGATATGACACTAAGACAAGAAACAAAAGCAACTGGACTTCTTTAAGTTTCTTGAAGACGTTTCACCTCTCATCTGAGAACCTTCATCAGTTCTAAGACCAAATGATGGAGAGTTCCAGGTATTTAAGCCCTAAGTGTCCCTTAAGAGGGTTGTTGACCCACTATTGATCATGTGCCTAATCACAGGAGCCAAATGTGTAAAAGGTTGTGTGTCTGAAGAAGAAGCTTCTTGGATGAAAGGTGAAACATCTTCACGAAACTTAATGAAGTCCTGTCGCTTTTCTTTCCAAGCTCCTTAGAGTACCATGACCTAGATGACTGAGAACCTACACAGACACACCGAGACAAGGCAAGTCTAGTTTACTTTATCTGGGGGGAAAAAATCATATTTTCTTGCTTTTGTTGACAGTCATCTTGAAAGTGGCCACCATTTTTAGTTTTCAAATTGATAATGAGCTTAATCAAAAAACTTAATCATCAAAAACTGTATGCACAGCTCATCACACTTGTATCCACCTGTGAATTATTTCCCTGCAATGTTAAGTTATCCGCTTCGCTACAGACCATATTGGTGAGTCAAATGCTGGTCTAGAGCTCTGGAGCTTTGGATTTTGCCAATACAAAAATCATGATCCTCTTTGCTCTCATCAACTGCTTTAAACTGTTTCAGGTTAGTGAGTAAACTACCGGTGTAATGCTTTTTTCTTTTTCTGGTGCTAGTTAGAAGACATGCAACTGCATTCTGCACCAGTTGCAGATGAGACAGTGCAATATCCAGGCATAGTGAAATGCAGTAATCCAGTTATGAGGAGATTAGCATTGTGGTGTTCATGGCACTGAAAAGGGGCGAGAGAGAGAGAGAGAGAGAGAGAATGGATTTCACTTTGGTGTAGTTTCTCAGCTTAAAAAAAAAAAAATTCAAGCACCCTGTTGATGTAGTTGCCAAATTTTAACATGAAATAACCCTAATCTCCAGTTATATTCATTATGTTGCAAAGGGAGAAAAAGTTTTTAATTGTCCTTAAGATGAGAGTAATAGAAGTGGAGTCATGCAGATTAAATGGTATTATTTGTGTGTCATCAGCATACAAGTAGAAACGTAAGCAGATATTATGTTTGTGGAAAATCAGTCCAAAGGGAGTGGGATATTGAAATTGGGCTTTAAAGGAAACCTTTAGGTACACTCCAGTTGTATGAAGAAAAACTACTGATCTTTCTAGAACAGACTCTGCCTGTTAACTATGAGGAAAACTGCAAAAGGACATTACCTCAAATGGCAAACAGCCACACACTCTTATATGCACACATCCAGATAAACTGGCGGGCACGTCTTTGGACTGTGGGAGGAAACCAGAATACATGGACAGAAGCTGGAGCATGAATATGGACAACATGAAAACTCCACACAGAAAGACACTGGCTGACCAAGAGGTCTGTTTCTAAAACAGAAAATATAGAAAAACAACAAATAGGTCTTGCATACAGCCTTTTCGAACTGTTACAGGTACCATGCTTGTCACTAGTCTTAGTGTTCATTGATGTTATCTTATGACTGGACGATATGTTATTATTACATGATCACCAGGTCAATGAAAAGTTCAATGTTCCATCTCATGAAAAAGTGATAAAGTTTGGTTTCATCAATGTATAAAGCAGGGCTCAAATCAACTCAACTCATTTTTAACCTGTTGGGGATTCACCCATATGGCAGGGATCACATGAACAAAACAAATGAATGGAAAAAGCAGCCCAGAAACAACCAAGTCAGTTGCAGCCATACGCAATCCCTCTGAGTGGAAATCATTGCAAACTGCTTCTGTATTCTCCGCTCAAATCTCTGGGGAGTACTCAAGTGTAGTTTCTGAACATAAAGCTGTCGTTACATCTGTGTAATAACACTTACAGTAGTCCTATAGCTGGCTAGAGAAAAGCCAGTCTCTTCAACAGTCATTGCACTGGAGCTCCCAGAGCTCTTCAGCCTAGTCATGCACTGTGGATGTCTCCCATTTCAAGCAGTCTTAGCCAAAGATAAATCACCAAGGCAAGGCCTGTGTCCTGGCCTCTTCCCTTCACTGACGTCAGCCAACAGCCATCCTCTTATGACAAATGAATGCTCTTTTTGGAGTGTGGCTGCCATGAACATCAGTTTTCAACCCCTGTGGGATGCCTCCAGTGAGTTACTGGCCAGGCGATATATCCTCCCACCAGCAACCTTCCCACAGAGTGCTGTGTTGGACAGGTTAGAAGCTTACCTCCAACCACCTGCTGGGAACCCCATTAATGTTGGAAGGGATGGATGGGTGCACAATTGAACTATTTATTCAGTGTGATCAAGCTTTTTTGTTGAAAGTTTCTCACCTAAGGTGAAAAGAGACTGCATACAGCTCCAAAAGATAACATACCATCGGGCTATATTTTGCATTTTCCGGCACATAAAATCCATTAATACTTGTGCAGGTAGTGTACGTCTGTGGCATTTTAAGCTAGAAAAGAAATGATTCCTTTTTTTTCTTGCAAGGCTGGGTTACTGCAGGCAAAGTGAGCAGATGCCTCTGGGGACTAAGAGCTGCAGGTTTACAGTGTAGCAATTAGTTTCTGATCATTTGATTAATGTGAATTTGTTTGGTAATTACATATGCTTCATTAACGGGGCCTTGAGGCAGTTTAAACATTTGTACCTAAACTTGAATAATTCTGTTCTTTAGTTTGTCCAAAAAAAAACCCCACAACTGCTGTGAAAAAAGAGCAGGTGAAATTTTGCAAAATGTACCTGTGTGAGAATTCCTGTTTTGTGTTATTTTCTAAGTTGCAATATCTGAAAATTCAAGCATGAACTTAAAATTGCATCAAATACATGTGGAATTGGTTTTCAGCGCAGTACATTTACATATGCTTTTTTAACCTGAGGACAGGAAGTCACAAGAAATGGAGGAGGAGAAGGGCACGTACCCTATTGCTCTTGTGTTGTTGGGTAGTTTTGTTTTATTGTTTTCTGAGCTCTCTAAGTCAGTAAATCATCCCTCCCCACAAAAGGACGTGACTGTAACATAACCATGGCAGACCCGACGACACGTACATGCTGTTCCACATACTTTTATTTACACACTTCTCTCACGGTTGCTGTTACAGACTTCTTGGCTGCAGCATCCCCGCTGCCAGCCACACACACCCAACAACAACAACCCCGACATAACAATCAGGACCCCTTTTAAGGCCGGCGAGGCGTGATTGCAGATGCCGCGCAGGTGAAGCCATCTCCTCTGCAGCGGCATCGCAGACCACGCCCCGCCACAGTGACATATATAATAAAATGTTCTTTTTACAGCCCAGCTTTAAATATATTCAAGCCAAGAGAATTCAAAAGAAATCCCTGACTCTCCGCATGACAAAAGTTCTGTCAGTACATCAAAGTCACATTATAATGTTTCACCTGGAAGATCCATGCTGTGATTTGGGGGCAGGAGGGTCAAATGGACGTGGACTGTTTAACTGGCAGTCAGAGGTTTTGTAAAATATTCAGAAAGGCCAGCAGAAGATGAATGTGTCCTTATGCCCCCCTGTGGTGACGAGCCAGGCAGGACGAAAGCGAGTGATAGAGAGGTTACAATTGGCAAGAATTTTAAACATCCATTGGCCCAGGGGACTCTGGAGACGTACAGCTCAATATAGATCAGTTGGATAGTGAGGGAAAAATGAGAGCAAGAGCAAGAGCAAGCTGAGGAGAAAAAGAGGAGAAGAGGAGGTGGTGGATGGAGGGGAGGAGAGGGGAAGTACAGGAAGGGGGCCGTGTGAGAGGTAGGGAAGGGGAAGAACAGGAAAAGGCAAATATATTAGAAGCAAGAAAACAAGGATTCATTGATATACAAATTCAATCTCCTCTCTTTCTTGCCTCTCTGAGAACAGAATGAGTATTTCAGCAAAACTCTTGTGAAAGACTGCAGAATTTTCCAACCGTGCTGCTCAGTCTTTAAGGTTTTGGGGGTTTTTTTTCCCTTGTTTGAGTCAACATTCAGTTTAAGCAAATGATCAAATATCTATGCATGTATGAAGCATTACTGGAAGCAAGGAGGAAAAGGGCTGAAGGACTTTTCCTCAAGTTAAGCCATTTTACATTTTTGTGGTATAAAGCTTCTCTGTGACACCCAATTAAAAGCATTCCTGAGATCTACTGGTTTGTTAGTGCATGTATGATATAACTCATTACTTAACTACACTCTACATTTACAATCAGCATCCAACTAAAAATCACTGCTGCCCCCTTGAGGATTGTTGTGTAACAACATGACGGCAGCTGTACAAACACCTAATGAGAGCAGAATGGAGGAAATAAAAGGTAAATATTAGTCTGTTGTTCATGCATTTTCGATTTAAAATGTACCTAAAACACTATTCTTGTTAACTTCAACTTCCTTTTCCCCCTGACTCCTATAATTTTGGGAAGCACAGTGATGTTGATATATTTGCATGTGTGTCTGAGAAAGGAGTGAGCAGGGGTGTTGCATTGTAACTGGGATGAGAGAAAAGAACATCATGGTCATGTCTGAGCAGTTTCTCTATAGCTATAAATAATAATACAGGTATAATAATTGGTTTCCATTCCCTAAATGTTGACTTTAGTCAGCCATTTCTGAGAAGTACTGTTCCTTGTTGAAGATTTTCTTTACTTATCTTTACTGAATCTGAAACTTTGATAACATTCAAATTCAAATTCAAAGACTTTGAGTCATTTGCCGAAGCTCACAGAGATGGACCTTTTTTCTTCCATTCCATTAAAGTGAAAATTAATGCAGAGTCAGTAATAACCCAGGCCATCTGTTGTAGCCACTCCACTTCTGAAAAGTACGTAATAGTACTTCAGTTATTTCCTGCAGACTCTATATTGTAGTTTATGTCTGCATTAGTGTTTTTTAATTAAAGCATTTAATGTTAACAGTCAGTTCTACGATTATAAGTGATCAACTGTGACCCTCCTTCATTAAAAGAAAAATCATTGTCACTTGTGATTTATTGCCCCATCTAGTGGCAAATGGTAATTCTGATCGTCTACTTATAATTGGAAATGTGGCAACAAAGGTCCTCTATTTCAACCAAAACCCTGATCTTTCCCCTCATGTAACCAAATGGGTTTTGTACCTAATGGTGAGACTCAAATGATTTTATGGTCATTCAGAGCAAAGGATTTCTTGGAACTGCCAACTAGGTCCATGTGACTTTATATTGTCCTGTCTCTTCAGTTTTTGGTCACTTATGTAAACTAAAATTTGTTTTGTTTTTTAATCATAGTATATTCTGTAAAAATCTATGCAAACATGTATGCATGAGTTAATATTCTGTCACGTCTTCTATTGAACTCTCTGTCACTGTTATCCTGTTTTTGTCATCCGTTAATAAGGATGAAGCATCAAAGAGAATTTTCCAAAGCTGATTTGGGGATTTTCTATCAAAACAACAACCTGTTGCTGTTGATTACTCCCTGGGTCACTATTAAATCTAACCATCAGTTCATGCTCTTTTAAGCAACCTAGTTACCAACACATGGTGCACACTTTGGCGGAAACTTCTCATTTCATTTTGGTTTTTTGGGCAGAACAAAGCAATCTTAAAGAGAGTGATAAAGCATTATATTTGCTTTAAAGGCACACCTCAGGATTGTTGTGGAGTAGTCGGCAAGTGGCTTTGCTCTGTGGGGTCATAATCAGCCACAAGAGTAACTATGGATTATACTGGTTTACATTGGTAAACTTGGTGATGATGTGTGATGAAGCTGAATCTGCATGTGGAGGTTTACCTTCATGATAAACCTCCACATGCCAACATATCTAAATTAATTTCAGTGTATTTGTATATTTTTTTTTTAGTCTCACTAATTTGTGTGACAGAATTTTAGAGAAGCCTTTATAAATCCAGTGTCCTCCAATCAGCTTCATTAGGACAGGATATGAAAATATAATTAGAAATGTTAGACTTCCTCTCTCTAACACTACACTTAGGTTGTCTGTATTGTGATCATGTTACATTTCTTATGGTGAAGCTTGATTACTTTTTCAACTAAAACGCATAAACTGCAGACCCTTCTAAATTAGATTAACTCTTTCTTTAACTCGCTGAGGGACATAAATGACAGCTGAAGTCAGCTGAGGATGGCCACTTGTTATACTTACTGTAGTCATCAGTACAGAGTCGCCTAAGAATTACTATTGTTTGCGATATTAACCCTTTAAAGCCTGAAAAATGGAATAAATACTAGAAAATTCTAACTTAAAAAAAGAAGCGATTTTTTTTTTTTACATTACGACAGTTTTTTCAAGATATTTACAAAAATGTTTCTTCTTTTTTTTACCGTGTGTTGCCTAAAAATGTATTGTGGAATTTATTGAGGGGTTTTTTTTGTCATGCAAAAAATAACACAGATGATGTAAAAGTTTTAAAAAACTCACAAAAACTATTTGTATCAAATATGATCCATGAGACGTTAAGGGGTTAAAAAGCAAGTGCTCCAAATCTAACCTGCCATGTTAAGAAAAGAAAAACACATGACACGAGTTTTTAAAAAATATCAAATTTAATTTAGTTATAAAAGTCATATTTTTCACATGCACACCCACACATAATTAATCACCATAAATACTGTCCAGTGATTTCTTTTTCTTCTTCTTTTTTCTGTGATTTGTTTTTTTTTTTAATCTTGATTCACAAAGCAAGCACATACGGTGGGCTTATACATGTGATTTCAAAGGACACTATGGAGAATGCTTGCAGGTTTTTTTACAATGAGAGGAAATCTCAGTGCACTGAAAAAAAAAAGGCTGTCGTAAAATCAAATAGAAACATTTATAAATTATCTACAAATGAATCAAAGTACAAAAGAGCTACAGCATTTCGAGACACTACGCTCATTCACAAGTGAATGATTTGGTATTGGAACACCATGTAATTTCAACTTTGTGAAAGACTGAAAGTGAAACTCTACATAAACAGCTTTGGAAAATAATGAAATGTAAACCGATTGCCAGCCTAAATTCCACTTTGGCTAACCTCTCATGTCTATGCATGCCATCAGCAATATTCACGAATGAAGGAACCCTGTGCCACAAAATAAACCCACATCTGGCCCATGTTAAATGCAACTTCACATAAGGAACAACTCAAGATGAATAGGACATAATAAAGGTTTATAACTAAATATAATAATAGAAGCTTTCTCTTTTTTTAAAGCTATGGCAGGTAGTAATCATGTTTGTGAGCTCCAATAATCCTCTCCACAGCACACAAAATGCTTATAGATGAAGGAGGTTCTTTCTTTAATAATTCCAGTTATTTAAGACTTTATTTCAACACTGTTGTAAAATGAACTCACGTCTGTCATCTTGAAAAGTAAAACAGTGGGTTGCCATTTGAAGTTAGTCCATTTCTGGGGGATGGATGTCATTACACCGGCCAGTTTGAGCATAAGAAATATATGGAAATGCTTAAATGTTTAAATGACAAAACCCAGAAAAAATGGTCTTGTCCACAAAAAGTCAAATAAATTTGTGTTTGCAAGCACAGAGAAAAAAACAAGATGTGTTTTCTTCCTTTTTTCCTTCATTGCAGCAGTTTCATTTTGAATTTGATCAGCTTGCTAAGCTACATTTTCCCCATCAAAGAAGATATCCAAACCACCAAAGGATATAATTTAAACCCAGGAAGCCACTTTCAAACTACTAAAAAGAGGAGAGAAAAAAAAAGAAATGTCTGGCATTCAGTTTCACCAATCACACACAAAACTCAGCTTCTGATTCTATTATATTTTTCTCCCACTGTGAAGCCTGTTGTTTGTGTACCATTAACACTAAGAATTCATTGAATAAGAAACTGACTAATTAGACAGTTGGCTCAACAATCTGCAGGATATTAAGCGTCTGCTGATCTGATCATACTTTAGTGGTGGCAATCTTTCAATGGCATTGTGCAACTACATTTGCTTTTGAAAACATGATTAAACATATTAAACATTCAGAGAGTCAACAAACAAACAAAAAAAAACAATAAAATATTGACTGTATTAAGTGGAATCACTTCATACTTGCTTTTTATATGATTCAGTATCATGGGAAGAAAGTAAAAATCTGTTATGTACCATATCCTCTTATATAATAGCTGTATATTAGCTAACATATTGATTCAGCACAGTATAGTTCTTTATATAATGAAAGCACAGGTCATGATACAAAATGTGAACTTAAGTTAAACAAGTTCATATTTCTCAGCGGGTAGATGTAACAAAACCAGAGAACAATGCACATCTTAACATTTTGATTTCCAGTTTTTATGAGGCTTCATGAGCATGTCCCTCGCTGGTTTCAAAAGAAAATGTATCACCCAAACCCTAGTCATATTCAGAAATGTTGGGATCCTGTGGCATCTACAGTTGCCTGAAAAGAACATCTGTAAACTTGAGTAAGTCATAATTTGTGTTTGAACACAAGTTAACCATCTACAGAGATAAGCTGCTACAGATGAGGACAAAACTATTAG
>VVHJ01063186.1:15129-42152 GCA_015107715.1 Tylochromis polylepis | reverse complement strand
GTAATGGAATAGCTTTAGTGTTTTGTTTTTCAAATTTGAGTATGAACTTATACAAAATGCAGCAAGACATTAAAAAAAACAGTTTTATTGATTATCAAATAGACTATGTTGGATTCATATCGGTATCGGCAGATATCAGAATTTATGATATCGGTATTGGTATCGGACATAAAAAAGTGGTATCGTGCCATCTCTAGTTTTTACTCTACCATTTATTTTACTGATGAGCTAAAAAGATACGTTTTTTTTTTTTTATAAAATGTGAAAATTTACTAGATATGATCTTATTCAGGATGAGATCTTGTCAAACTGTGACATATAGTAACATATAGTGATGAGCTAAAGTAAAACTACCTATATATTGTCCAATTTCCAAAAAGTCTCTCTAAACGTCTCTGTTAAGCAACTACTTCAGTGTTTTTGTTTTTCTTTAAAATTCCTGCCATGAATAGTTTTTATCTGTCATTATTCTTATATTGCGTACTAGTGAATTAACTATCCTTGCACATTTTTTAGCCACTCATTTAAAGACTCTACTCATAGCTGGTCTCCTCGTGGCTTTGACCTCCAGGTTCCTGACGAATAAGAATTATAAAAGGAGGAGGAGGAGAACAAAAGCCTCGCCAGTGCCTCTTATATGCTTTTGTCCTGCTATGTTTCTGTTAACATACCAAACATGCCTAATCCTTAAGTACCACTTCTTTAAATAGAGCTAAAAGGCCTGAATATTTAGTTAGGACATTTCAAGATATAAATGCACAATCTTTTGTGTGTGTGTGTGTATTGGCATTCTTCGTGTGGGAAATATGTGCCATATGAGCACCAGGATGATGTCAAGAAAGGAGCTTAAGGGTGGAAACTGAGCAGCAGGAGGGTGTAATGACAAAATTGGGAATGGCAGGAAAGTGACAAAAGTGAGACAGCAGGGTGTCAGAGATGGGAAAACTGGCATCCTCAAAAACCCATGATGTGTCTGCTAAAAATAAGAGAAACACAGTTAAAGGATTATGTAAAGGAGATAGGAGGAGAGAGGTGAACACTAAACTGGGCAGGAATTTGCAAAGTAAGCAGATAGGTGCACCCTTCAGATAGTTCATGACTTAGCTTCTTTTTTTTTTTCCCTCCCTGCTTTAAACAGTTTAATTTTAGTCATTTATTACTTTGGTAGACTATCATATGCAAAAGGCCTTGATACGCAGTGAAAACTTCAAACATTTGTGGCGATGTCTTGTATGACACAATAACATTCTGGGCGGTAGATAAAGCAGGTAATGTTACTCAGTTGCAAAAAACATCTACGGAGGAAAGAAGTCATCATGTATGGATCGGTGTGTCATTGTAAAGAGTTAATTGTTTATTTCATAATTAAAATACTCATGTCAAAGGTTTGCAGACCCTAACAAAGGTTTCTTTTTAACCCATACCACAGTATTTCCCCAGCCTTAACGAAAATATCTAACCCAAACAAATTATCATTGGTTTCAGAGTGTAAAACAACTGGAACCAAACCACGGTCACACAAAAGCATAATCTTCGCCCACTTACTGTCATCTAATGTATGTCATAAAAACATAAAAACTTGAAAGAGTAAGAATAAGCACAGCAATCTGCCAGATCTGGGCATTTGGCAAAAGGCCATATTTTAAAAGACATCCACACAGCCTCAAACCATATAAATATCCCACTGCATTTAACTATGGCAAAAGTGATATAACAACAGATATAGCCCTTTGTATGGATACACTGGTTTCAACATAAATGTGTCTTTTAAACTTTTATACTTACTGCATTTCAGCTCATTAAAACTAAATGTTCAGCTTAGTTGATGTAAATATTGAAAAGTGACGATCATTTCTGCAATATGAAACAGAAAAATAATCATCAGGGACATGCTTGCTTTTCCTATCAGCCTTTTCCTTTTTCCGTCAGCACAGTTAAGGAGCCATAATTTTCTGACCCACAGCACCTCTTACGATTGGAGAATTTTGTCATTTAAGATGTTTTTCTTAGACCCAAGTTACAACTGTTAAGCCAGGATATGTATGTAATTAGCCTGTTCTTAATGTTACGTGACATCGTTATAATTAAAACCAAAATATCAGTGATGTATTAGATCATCCCCCTCGTGATTCAGCGCAATTCACAGGTTATTGTAATGTGTGATGTACAGAAAGAAAGTTACGAGTTTTATTGGCATTAGTCGGCTGATAATTAAAATCTATTGAGAAGCCAAAGAGGCTGAGAAAAAGTCATATCCAGAACAAATTATTCACAGTTCGCTAAAATCCAGGAGGAGGAGTAGCTATTCTTGTGAACGGTGAAGAGATGTTGGAAGATTGATGTCTCACCATGGCGTAAGCTCATTGGTCCTTCAGTTGGATTACCTGAAAACAGCCTGAATTGTTCAGTTGTTAAGCTGTTGTGTTTCCATATGTGTTCAGTCATTATAATAGGCTAATTAATTCATCTCTGTCTCTACGAGCAGCAGCATCTTTAGTGTGAAGCTGCACCTTGAAGACTTACTGCTGTTCTGACTTTGCCACACAGTATGCGGTGTTGTAGATGGATCGTGCTCTGTTCAGCTCTGTTGTACAATTAGTGTAGAAAGTATTTTATTTTCAGAAGCTCATAGGTGGAGTCATACCTCTAAACCTGACTGCAGTAACACGTTCATTTCACCATTTCAGCCTTAGCTGGGTGCTCAGTTGTTACAACTCCTTTTTCCATGATGAATTCTTTAAAATTTTTCTGAAATGCATCCAAATGCGATGGTGTTTCAGTAATTTACAATGTGACTATCAACACTTTTGATTCATAGAAGAGAGAGTTGTTTTGTTTTGTTTTTCCTGTTTTTGCCCCACCCAAGAGGCACAGAGCTCCATAACTCAAGTTGGTTTGTGGACTATCAATCTGCCTTTACATGTGGCCCCATGAGTGAACTGAATCTGTGCTTCTGTGACTGGAATTGTGTGGGCTGAGCAACAAAATATCATTGATTCAGGTAACAATTATCTCTTGAAGGCAGCTCAAAACTATGGCAGCTTCTTGAATTCAAATGGAGTCCTATTCCCTTTCCAATTAATAAAATATCGAACCTAGTGTTTGAATGTCAGGATAAGAATGAAATAGTTCACTCCTTCAGGCAGTTTTTTTTAAAAATAAAATTAGAATAGACACAGAATAAAGCTGTCAGGAGAACGCATTTTATTACTTAGAGCATTCTGCGATAGCGGTTGTTGAGAAAGCAACTGAAAGGGCTAAGGAATTTTATTTATTTATGTATTTGTGTGTGTGTGTGCGTATGTGTGCATGTGCGTGTGTGTGTGTGAAATGACAGAATCAAAATATTTGACAGGGATTTCAACAAGCCCAGCATGGGCAGATTTCACCTTCACAAAATATGCATACTACTGTGACCTCCAGAGGTACAATGAAGGGCAGTGATGATAGAGGACACTTGTCTGTTGTTTCATGGGAAGCTCTCCTGCTGGTGACGGGTGCCAGCTTGGCTAGGCTTTGTCAATACAACTCATATGTTTCATATTTATAACCTCCTCTCCTTTTTACCCTAAGAGCCTGTGATGCATTATTTATATGCCAAGAAGACATATTGAATTTTGGCCTGACACTTCAATAAGATATTGTCTATCCAAAGTTAATGGGGATATTTAACAATCACAACATTTGTTTCAGGAATGTCAAAATTAAATAAGTCATTTGGCTTTGATTTCAGCAAAGTATTGATGTATTTAATCTAAGTTATAACACTGACAGACTAGCAGGTTGCTAAATGATTTTACAATGGTTTTCAAGCCAAATGTCTTCCACCTATGTTGAGTCATTGTCCTTTTTCATGTTTAACATTAAAGATTCATGCATTTTTAATCATCAACATGGCAAAAGTTGGGTTTTTGTATTGGCAAAGTGCTATCTTTAGCACTCAGCTCAATCACACAGGCTGACCGGGTATAGAGGAAGGTAATATGACCTTAATGTGTCAGAGCCAAAGACCTCTCCTGGCTCAGCACCTGCCAATAGTACAACCGGATCAGCATTTCTGAAAGAGCAAAGTCCCCCCCACCCCACCTGAATCTCCGCAGAATGAGGTGCAGAGTGGGTTTTGCTCATTTACTGTTTACAAGCACCACAGGGTTGTATTTTCCACTCATGTGACGCTGCTTCAAGTGTCTCTTTCAATAAAAGTATGTGTGTTTCAGGTTGAGTACGATAAGGCTGTGCCAATATAAGATTTATTGGAAACAGGATATAAATGTGGTGCAACAAATAAGTCAAATGATGTGACTTGGCATATGCTATACATCATGTCCCAGTTATCTCTAACCACATCAAATTGCTTGTTAGATATTAAACTACAGGTGCAATTTTACAAACCTGCTACATGCTCTATATTTAAAGTTTGACCTTGCTGAAAGTTTCAGAAATGCTCCTTTAATGCATATGTTATCTCTTGAAGTAATCAGAACACAAGTAATCTGGTCACCTTTATATTCATGGAGATGAGATGTACCCAAGCTGGAGAAGTGTATTCATTTCAGGACCAAGTGACACACATGGACAGATTACAAATGCTAATGTGTACACCCGAGGTCCCAGTAATGTATTGTGTTTGCTTGTGCACTATCAATCTAATGATATCTTGTTTTTAGCTAGCATAAAATACCCTAGATGAAAATCTAGCAGTATTTATGTGCACACAAAATGTGTGCAGACATATTGACCTTACTATGATATGTTTTTTCATCCACGTAAAGGATAAGGGTCCACTTTTTTTTTTATTTTGAGTTTTAATACAAACTGACTGACTCAGCACACAAACGTTAGTACCTCAACTGAAAATATAACTCAAACGAACTTCTTATTCAATAAAAATAAATACACAGACTGTGAGATTTATAAGCGATTAGTATATGTAAATGAATGCCTATATTTAAAATCTGCACCTCAAACATGTATGTTTACCAAGAAGTTTTATTAATCTACATATAAAGGCTGTGTAGGAATTAAACAATCAGTCTGAAGCAAAGATGCCTGCAGCAGAAACACCCCCCTCCTCACAAAGTATTAAAACAAATAACATCTGCTTCTGTTAACACCTCCTTCACTGCAGCTGTGTTGATTCCATATAATCCCCAAAGAACATATAAACCCACACTGGTAATTCTTCCATGATTGTCAGAACTGTTTCATCAACAACAACAAAAAAGCAATTGTTTTTGCTGAGCCCATCGTTTTTTTTTGGGGGGTTTTGTTTTTTATATTATTACTAACAAAGACATCAAAAGCTCTTTATAGCTGGCACTGGGCAACAAGCTACTTGCCTTTTAATTCTGTCAATGCTGGGGAAATTAACAATCACACTGACAAACTAAAGTCTAATTTATACTCCAGAAACATTTTTTTCCCCCATTATGTTAAAGGATGTGTATGATGTACAGTCTACAGATTCTGCCAAGCAAACAGATTTTTTGCTTTTTGTAATTGGAAATTGTTTTTGTCAGGTCACACACTGTAAGCTACTGACCACTTCATGCAGCTTTGGCGTGATATTGGAATAAGGGTCCGCTTTTTTTTTTTTAATTAAAAACGCTTATCCAGTAAGAAAAGTGTTGTGTGATGCATTTGCACATGCAATGGCCCAGATAACAGTAACTGCGACAAAAGAAAACTAATTCTATTGTAGCAAAGCAAGGTTTCAACTCTTACAGGAGGATCCACAGTCATATACCTCCGAAAAGGCTACAGTAATTTTAAACTTTTGGTTGATAAACTTATGCATAAAAAATATATATATATTTTTGCACAATTAGAACTCTCTTTGAAGCTGAATGTCTTGGACTGCTAAACATGCAAACAATAATACTCAAATGATGCAAATAATGTATGTAAATCTTTGAAGGTATATGTAAGATTCAGCAGCATGGTGACGTGGTGGTAAGTAATGTTGCCTTACAGCAAGAAGGTCCTGAGTTTGACTCCACTATCTGGCTGGGGCCTCTCTGTGTGGAGTTTGCATGTTCTCCCCATGTTTTAGTCGTCTCTGGTTTCTTCCCACAGTCTAAAGCAGGGGTGGCCAACTCCAGGCCTCGAGAGCCGGTGTCCTGCAGGTTTTAGATGTGTCCTTGATCCATCACAGCTGATTTAAATGGCTAAATTACCTCCTCAACATTTCTTGCCGTTCTCCAGAGGCCTGGTAATGAACTAATCATTTGCTTCAGGTGTGTTGACCAAGGGTGATATCTAAAACCTGCAGGACACTGGCTCTTGAGGCCTGGAGTTGGCCAACGCTGCCCTATACCTTTGTGTTTACTATACTCGAGGTCAACAAGGCATAAACACACACAGACATAGCAAATGGGCGTTTAAAAAGAAAGAAAAGAGAAGGGCTTGTTGAATACTTAGGAATACATCCTTCCTTTATTCTGATGAACTGTGTGGTTAACAGCTTTAACCACACACTTCTTTTAAATTACAGCAGTACTAGTTTTTTAACGGTGGTGGACAGGTTGAAGCATGTGTACACTGTACAGGAACAGAGAAGCTGCGTGTTAACTTCTTCATGCACCGAATGATGCAGTACCTACAGTTGATAATGTATTTGTGGGCCCTGATGAGTAAAATGATACACGGCTTTTGATTGTTTCAATTTACTGATTATTATAAGAAAAGCCACAAGTTTATACAGAAAAAGCCTTGTGAGATTAAACTAATCAGCAAATACTGAAGCACTGTGCATCAACAGAAGCAAGGAAGTGAAACGGTGCACAAAAGAAAAAAAAAAACAAGCACAGAGCCCTACTGTAGGAGGCCAAGCCTTCCAAGGCTACCCGAACACATTAAGCTCAGTGCAGTATATTACCTCATGTCACAGCTTTACTGTCTGCACTCATAAAATGAGGTCGTGTGTGTGGATACAGGTATGTTTAAGGTTGGATGATTAATCAGTTTTAAATTTTAAGATTTTGCCATATTCATTAAGTCCAACCTCAGTCAGTGTTTACTTCAGCTTGAGCAAAGATTGTGAAAAGAGAGGCTATGGTCAACAAGAGCTGTTCAACGGAAGCTAAAAACTCTTGAAACCTTTCAGGAGGTGTTTGTAGGAGGTTTATTAGATGTTTTCTGTGGCTGTTTTTCTCTCCAGGTCTTTGAGGGTCTCTCACCAAACCTGGTTTCGGCAGCATATGACTGAAATGCCCTTTGGTTGACTGCTACAGCTTTCTGTCTATTAAGTCAGCTTCTGCCTGGGCCCCTTGTTGCCCCCCACCCACATCTGCAGATGTTGTGGTGTAGGCGAGCTGGCAGAAGTGGTTACCCTTGCGAGACAGGTTATAGGGTCAAAAACGCTCATTAATGTGAGCCTCGCTCTCTACCGGATGAGCCTGTACCCCTCCACCAACGCCACTGATTTATTTATTTTTCGTGTTAATTATACTTAAAGAAATCCCCTTTAAGTATAATAAATAAATAAATAACCACTTCTGTTTTCACTGCACTTATGATATTTGTTAAGTTAATGAATAATCGTGTTGTTTGTGTATCATGTTTTAAAACATGACTGATACAGTGGAGGGAAAAAAATCAGAAGGACCATTAAAATAGGTCACGTAAATACACAAACACATGGATGAACATACAGGCAGTGTGGCTGATTGAGAAATTTTCTAACTGTACTTCCTCAGTCAGGGCCTCATTCACCTTCTGTCTGACTGACTAATTACCATTTCCATTCATAAAATACTTGAGTCTTCATCATCCATATCAGTGGAGGTTAGAACGCAGTTTCTCCTTTCTCTCTGCTCACCTCCGCTGTAGGAAACAATTTCCTGAAATTTATTTAAAATGTGTACAGTCACAGTATTTTCCTCCACTAACTGATTGGTAACTGATTGTCCTTTGAGTGAACCATGGCCCTGTGCTGAGATACTCTAGGATACTCTGGTTGATTGCCAGAGATTTTTTGCAGGCCCATGTAATCCAATTTGTGCTGTTACAGATCAAGCTCAGATGAAATCAGAGTTTTGAATGTTCTTTCTCAGTGTTTGAACTGTTTTTAAACTTTGAAGCAGTTCAAAATGTGCTGTAACTGTTGTGCCATTTCCCATGTTTAGTCCTGCATGTCTTGCACAACCCTCCACATTATCTTGATCTAATTGCATTCCCATATCTCGCTTTCGTTATTTGCTCCTCTGGCTTTTTTCGTTCTTTTCTTCCACGCTTCATCCATTCATTTCTCTTACCCTCCTTCTTTTTCTGTTCCGCAGTGATTCTCATCCACTCTGGTTACTGCAATGAATGGTAACACTATCCATCCAGCCAACACCACAACAGGAGCAGGCCAAGGTGTGGCAGTTGCCCAAAAAGGCTGGACGGAGTTCTGCGAGCTGCATGCCATCGCCGCAGCCCAGGAGCTGGCCCGGCACTACCGGAGTTTTGCCAGAGAGCGACCACAGCATGACGTGCTTCCACCAGAGACCTTTTCAAAGCAATTTACAGACCTCTTTCAGCAACACTTCTGCTGTGAGGTCGACAAAGACGGCACACCACTTGGCCAGAACACAAGCTCTGCCGCCTCTGGTACCGCTTCCTCATCGTCTCCAGTGGTCCTTCGTTCTCAGCCTGTAATCAGTCGAGTGCGGACTTTGCCTCGGGTGCAGGACTATCGGGAGACTGGCAGACCAAATGGAGGAGCTGCTCCACTGACTGCGTCACCGAAAGTGGAGCCAGTGGTGTTGAGCCGGGAGCAGGAGCTGCCACTGAGATGCGCTGCGGGAAACTCCTTTTCAGGATCTCGCAGTATTGGCAGTGGGACACTGGTGATTCATAGCCATAGCAACGAGGAGATCTCTGGCACAGATCATCGCCAGGTATCTGAACGGTACTCTTCTGATTCTTTAACCTCGAACCCCGAAAACTCTGAAGTCACACATTTCTCTTTCAGCCAAATCCGGAAGTCTGTAAATAAGCTTTTAAAGAAATCACCCCAAGCCAGTCCGCGCTCATCCCGGGACCTTACTCCTAGGAACCCCACCACCACCAACAGTAATCTCCCAAATAATGGTGACAGAGTGGGTGCAATTTCCTCCATCAGTGAAGAGGTGTCATCCTCTTCTTCTCACTCCTCCGAAGCCACACCCACAGCTGCTTCGCACCGCCCTGGAATGAAGGAGCTGATCCTGGCTCCTTTCCTTAGGTTTCGTAGCAAAAGGCAGAGGCGGTCCGAGGCGAGCGGCTGCTGTAAAGAGGGCCAGTTGAGGTACTTTCTGGTGGACGAAACTGTTTCAGACTCACAGCCCCGCTGGCAGCGTTGCCACCTGCTGGTCAGGAGGATCAGAGACATTCAAGGAGGAAGAGGAGCAGGGGAAAGTTACCAGTTGGAGCTCTATGATCCTCCAAAGGTAGAAACACAAGCTTTTGCACACTTTATATTCATGGTACATGCGATTCACTAAACTCTAACAGCTCAGCTGTGGTTTCATATGATAATATGTGGACATTCCTTTGAAAACAGTTCACAGCAGGGGAAAAATATTCATTTTTATTTTTAAATAGCTTTCTGTACAAAATTTGACTCATGGGATTTCCATCTGAAACAGCTTCATGACTTGTGCTTACAAAGAGAAAGATAGCTATGTCTTCACATCCTTATCAGTGGACTGGTGTTTCATGTAGGTTTAGGTGATCTCGCAATTGTTTATCGTGGTCTCTCTTTATCTGCCACATTATCTAGAGAGGAATCATACAGATTAAATCATTAATGGTGCTATGTGTAAGTATTTTATTTTGAAAGCTCCACTGCTGCTAACCAGCTAGCCCCAGCCTAGCCCGTCTCACATGTACACAACTAGTCATGTGATCACATAAGTTAAACTAAATATGTGAAAGAAGTATCATTTATATCATGAACTGTAAAACCCTTATATGATCTTCTGGCCTGATTGCTCGCCTCTAGTTGCATGCATGAAGTGTAAGAATGGTACTGATGGCACTATTCTCAATTTTTTCAAGTTTATTTAGTCAGGAAAATAGGCTAGTATGAATACCTTTATCTGCCTTTATTATAATTTGGAGAAGACAAAGAGTACGAGTTGTTTAGTAAAATAATTATTTATTTGTGGACTTTTTATATTTTTCTTTCAGTCTCTGTTGGACATAAAAGTCATCAAAGTGTGTAGGGAGTGTCTAAGTCAAGAGGTTGCAGAAATACTGTTTAGCTTGCCAAGCAACTAAACATATAAAATTATGCCATGATGTTACAAATTAAAGGAGATTGCAAATCGTTTACTTTCTTTCTCGGCACACCAGACTGGAATTATTTTGCCTGGAAAGTCACAGTGTAACCCCTCCTGTCACCTCATATCCTCCTATGGGTGGATGATTCAAACAAATAGAATTCAGCTATGTTAGTCTGCAGCTTTTGTTAACTGTGTACGGAAAGAGACTAGTCATGCACTACAAGTGAATCCTCAGTACTTTATAGATATGAGCGAGAAAGAAAGAAAACAAAAAATGTATTTACAGAAATGCTGAAGAAGTCAATTCAAAATCTTGTCTACTGATCTACACAGATCACGATTCATCTTCTTGATGTTTAGTTTGATTGCAACAAGCCGATGCTCATGAAAACCACTGATCGTTTTCTTTGCTGCTGTTCTCAGGACAGGAGAGCTTTGCCGAGTTTCACTGGATTGTGTCTGCCGCTTTTGCAGATGTGCATGGTTTTTTTTGTGTTTTTATTTTAATAACCTCTTCTCAGAACTGCTCACACTGAGACATGTTACAGCTGACAGGTTCGTCATCTTGTGTTTCATATCTGTGCATGGTAGGTCACTAGATCTGTTTGTGTCAATAAGATGGAAACCCACATTTGCCTTTAAAGGGCTGGGTAAAGTTTGCCATGCAGTGTCACATACTCTTAAATTAACGCACACACAAAAACAAGCGCACACACACCAAGGCACAAAGTCATTTCCTGTTTCCAGCTGTTTAGTCGCAGGGGTTTCCCCGCCCCCCCTTCAAATCATCTCTTTTCTCTGCCTGTGTTTGTTTTTGTTTGCATAAATGGTATTTTTACTGCCTCTAAGAAGCTCCTTTTAGTGAATAGTTTGCCACATGAAAAAACAAGACGAAAGCTGTGATGACATTTAGCTTTGCCTAAAAAAAATGCCTTGTCTTACCAGCGGTTTGCATTTCACCTTTGCTTCTAGTGATTAATTATATTTCAGTGGCATCTAGAGGGAGTGTTTTGATGATAAACACAAAGCTTTTTTGTTAACCAAACTGAGAACACAAACTGAAAAGATACTAGTCATATAGTCACAGCTTAGTTTAAAGAAGAGCATGAGCATCAGGTTCACTCATGCTTTCCATGCACAATAGGGTCATCACAGTTCATAGATGATTTGTTTCACACTGGTACCCTTTAAAGATTAGCCTAACTGGTTTACCCTTTAACCTAGTTAAAGAAGTGAAAATTAAGTTTCTAGTCATATGAGATGGATTTAATCAGTCTGTGCTTCAGTGACTATTGTTACACATCCCTTTATTAATATACATACATATGTAGGGCACTTCTATAGCTCAAAATTATAGCTCAGTAATTTCTCACTGTGACATTTTCACTCGATTACATCAACAAATCTGCAACATTCATGTCTTCTTTTAATCCTTGGTGAGTAGATACACCTCCCACACTGTTTCCTGTTTGCTTGGGGTTTTCTGCAGCCAGTCACAACTTTTCTCCTTACACGAATCAACCACAACATTAAAACCATCGATCTAACATTAGTTAACTTACCCAAATGCCAGCAAAACAGCTTTGACCCTGTCAGGGCTGTGCAAAGGCCTGCACCTGCAGGGTTGGGCCTCAGTGGATCAAGCTTGTTCACAAGAATCCCACAGATGGTTGGTCAGATTGGAGTCTGGGTTCGGAACACTTTTTATTTGCATATAGTAGAGATTTTTAGGAGACAATTAAAAATAATGCTTATGTATCTTCAAGAATTATTCACGTTTTATCGAAGTAGAGTTCAGATTAACTGTTAGGTCTATGACATCACTAACCA
Organism: Tylochromis polylepis; assembly: GCA_015107715.1. NCBI lineage: Eukaryota > Metazoa > Chordata > Actinopteri > Cichliformes > Cichlidae > Tylochromis > Tylochromis polylepis. Next base: position 30,072 of record VVHJ01063186.1, on the reverse strand, counting down.
AGCTGTAGCTGCAGCAGGTGGCAGGTAGTTGTAAACAAGCAAGGTGGGAACTTAGATGGATAACAACCCTCAAACCAGCAGTACTTTCAACTGTATGCGATCCATATGTTGGCTGTAACAGAGTAAACTGGCATATAACCACTGGAGAGGAGTAGTAGGTAGCCATGTTTAGCACAGGCATGTTGATGTTAATCTGCAAGTAAAGAAAGAAGAAGGCTGCTGCTGCTAGCACTGCAAACAGTAATGCCTCACATAGCAAACTAATCTGATAATGTGAGTAAAAGTGACACAAGTCAACAAGCTTTCTGACTTTTGGATTAGTCAGCTATTATTATTATTATTATTATTATTATTATTATTATTATTATATCTTCCCATTTAATCAACCAGTAAATAAGTTGCCAGGATTATCCCTTGTATATTGTACAGTGTATTTCCAGGGGAGTGTTGGCCTGCCACGATGTGTAGGTGGTTGGTGATGAATGATAGGACTCAGTGTAAGATCATTAGTTTTATTCACTAAAGTTGTCAGCGGTTTAAATGTAGTGCCTGACTGGTGTATTACTTCTTAATTAATGCCAAGTGGCAATTGTAAGTTGGAAACACAACATCAGTTTTTGCTGTCAGCTCTTCACAGCACAGCAGGATGTCTTTCTTTCTTTCTTTTTCTCTTTCTCTTTTTCACTCTCTCTCTGCATGCTTAGCTCCCCCCACAAGGTCTCATGGCATTAAACCCTGCAGTATTTCCAGATGGGGCCAGCTGTGAGGCTGCATGTAGTTGCACACTTACCCCCTAAACCAGTAATCAGAGCAGGTCGAATGCTGTCCTGGGCGCTGCCATCTATAAGGTCACTGTGAGCAGAGTTTAGTCTCTTTAGGGTGTGTGCAAGTGTGCATTCAGACACAAATAGAAGTCCATGAAAGAGACATTGCATGCATGTGCATGTGTCTGAGGGTGTAAGTGTGTCTGTAGTGGTTTATATTTAGCAGCCCTCGACTCCTCAGTCGGCTACAGCCCTAGCCATGTGTGTGAGGTAATTCAGTTGATTTCAGAGCCAGAGTTGTGCGTGTATGCACGTGCTTGCGTGTTTGTTCAGAATGGGAAGGCATTGGCAGGATTTGCCTGGCTGTTTGCAATTTTGCTTTAATGGATTGGTGCTCTGAGTACATTCTCTCTCTTGATGTGTGTGTGTGTGTGTGTGTGCGCGCGCGCGCGCGCGTGATCTTGGAAGGCAGATAGATAAGAGCCTGAGAATGACCTTAAAAGGAAGGAGAGCTGTGGACTAGCATTCTCACATTTAATGTACACATGAAAAGCACATGCATTCATGCCCTTAACAGTTATTTAAACTCACCAAGCTGGAATCTGTTGAGGTTGCTATTAGTACAGTTTCCCTATTCTGAATGAAAATTGGTGTTTCACACATCTGTAGGCAATGTGTCAGTGTGTGAGCATCCATGCCTGCACACATCACACATATCTTGGCTGCACAGAACATAATAATCCATGAGCAGAGTATGCATGCATCTTTATTTATATCTTTATGTGTGAGAAACAGAAGTAATATCAGTGAGCTCATTTAGCACAAAGGCGCAAGCTGCATGGAAACTGATAATGAGTTTGCGTGAGAAAGCAGCAGTCAACAGCACAGCTGTCAGTTGATTAGTATTAGCCTGAAAAGGCAATAAACCAATAAGATGATATCCTGTAAGATTTTATGCAACACATTGCATTGTCTTCAACCACTGCTGTTTTAGTAGGTTGACTTTAAAAGTAAAAACATGCTAAAGGCAACAGTCAGCAAGGTTACTTCTGGGAAAAATACAGTCACCCTTTAGCCAAGTCCTAACAAATGTCTGTTTTGTCCTATAATTATAGTTAAAACTGAGGGCAGTTTCACTTCTGCATAATCTGAAGTATTAGCCCATATTTAGGCCTGAAATAGATTTGAAGCATGCAGCTGCTATAGGTACTGTGTGGAAGATTAAAGCCTCGATTACACCGTGAGTACGCTTGAGTCTGCACGGGTCTGAGTGACGTAAATTTTGTCATCAGACGATGAAGGTGAGGGTACATGCGGATGTCTGCCTGCCAGCCTGTTTACATTACAGTGCACCTACGTGTGCCCCAGTAGTGGACTTGAGAGAATGACTTCTCAGCTCTTGGGACTCCATCCGTGTCCGTGTCTGCATCACGGAGTATAATCAAGGAAAAGTGAGATCCTGGAAGTGCAGTTTTAAGGAACTGATCTGTGAATATAGTTTATCCGATGGCAACACAATAAAGAACATTTTGTACCACATTTTATATCTCTCTACAGCTGTGAGAGTTATCTGCTTCCTCAGTGATTGCAAAGTAAATATATTATACTGTTTTAATATTCTACAGAAAAATAATGTCAAATATTGTTCGTAAATTGCTCGCATTTATAGTAGGGTTGCAACAGTTCACTGGGTTTCATATTAAAATTGATGATTAACATAGAATATGCATTTTTAGTGTTTAAAAAAATGGCAACAAGAGAGATAATATATCTCTATATCTTTATCCTTTCGTCATCAGCTGCCTGTCAAAATTAGTAACTTGGTTGTTTAAAGTATATCACAGCATCTGATCTCCTTCTTCAGATGGTTATCATGCTGTGAAAATCTTATAGCCTTACATCCTCTAACCTAACAGTGCATTAAAATTACGATAGCGTTCTAGTTAAGGAAATTAAAGCAACTTTAACTGCTTTCTGCTGCTTAGTTTGCTTAGTTTGGTAAAAGCAGTAGCAAAAGCATAGTATAATTGCCTTCATTTTGTAGGCTTGCAGGCTGCTGCTTGCAGAACCACCATTGTCTGTGTTAACCATGTGAGCCACTGATGTCCCATCTAGTGTGTACCTAAGTCTTGCCCAGTGTGTACTGGGATAGACTTCAGCACCCCCGCCGTGTTAGTTAGACACCTGGTTAAGAAAAGCACCTTGAGGCCAACACTGAAGTCCTGAAAACTGCAGTTCCTCAAATGGCCACTTGAGGCGGGCTCCAAAAAGCAAAATGTCCAACTTTAGATTATTAACCACCTTGGACAAATAACAGTTCTGGTTTCTATGGATGGCTTCCCCCTTTCTAAAGACCTCTATAGGGATTAATTTTTATTTGTAACTCATCCAACATGAGACCGGAAAAGGGGGGCGTGGCTACTTGGAATCATAGGTGTGCAAACAAAGGCAGCTGTAGCTGACTGCTGTCTGCTAATTAAATCAGTGAACTGTTGGCTGTTGGTGCATTTTAATATAAAAATCTTGCTAAGAAGATACAGATCAGTTTTGATATGTGCATCTGTGTGATGCACCTGTACAGTTTATGGATGCAGTTGCTAACAAAGCTTGCTGCCATTAACTGATAGCTCTGTATGTTCACTTGAGGCTGAAAAGAAAACAACATGGCGCTGGCCGAATTACTAATGGAGTGGCTTGAAAAAGCAGAGTTAAAATGAGACCTTAGTGGCTACGTCCAATTTTTACACTGCTGCTAATTTAGAGTCAGTTAGCCTATTAGCCTTGTCTTAGGTCCGTAGGAAGAAGTCAAAGCTTTTATTTGGGAAGGTACGCTTAGCTGTGAAATCATCTATAGTGTAAAAAAACTAAGTTAAGACAATGCAACTCTTGATATATTGCAGAAGTGAAAATTGTTATGTCAGCTGAAAAGCAGCAGTCACCAAATTCTCTTCTCGTCTCGGTGTTCAACGCTGGAACTTAATGTTACGAGTTAATGTAAATTATTTATTGTGATAAATGAAGTGTTTTATTGTGAGGTTTTGTGTGTTTGTTTGACATAATTCTTTTAGCTTTTCCCTCCTTTGACTGTCTGTACCACAGAAGCTGTTTGTTCAATAGCGATTCCTACTTTTCCTTTCATCTGATGTTCAATAGTCAAGGTTACAGACAAGGTTTGTGTCTTGCCAGGAAAATCGTGGCTCTGTCTTCCAGAGAGAGTTCCCACAGACTGCTACAGTCTGATATGTTTCCTCAGACCTCCTGTAGACTTCATCTCAATCATACGCCTCTCATCTCATCCCATCTCATCTCAGCTGCGCATATGTGCGTGTTTGTCCATTCACATGTGTTTGTTCCAGCGCTTCTAATCTTTCCCACATGCTCTTGTTTCGTGCTTGTGCGTACATGTGCATGCATCATGTATATTGTTGCTCTTCGAGCAGGTCCTTCTCTGTCTTCATGTGTTTGTACATTTGCACACATATTTTATGTATGTGAGCATGTAGCGTACAAGCTTCTTCTTTGCCTCCCATTTAATATGTCATGCTTTATCATGAAGCTGCAGCCAAAAGAAAATATAACTTTCAGAAATGGATCTTCTTAGTGAAACATGGATTTTTGCCACAATGAATCAACAGAATCAAATGCTTTCTTATATGCATTAGATGCTGTTTTCTTTCAGTGAACATTCACTGCTTTTTTTCCCTCTGGACTTTTTTACTGACAGTAAGAGAAGAGTTTGCAGCATCAGTGGAAAATAATTTTCAAACAGACTCTGGTGTCCATCTGTTCTGTGTTACTTGTTGTAATTCAGTCTCTCATATGGCAACATGCAGCGTTAATTTGGCTTGGCTCGTTGCATACCACAACTAAAGCCCTAAACACATGGGCCCCAGTCAGCTGTCCGAGAAACAGAATGAAACCAGGCGAGAGAGATGCAGGAAACACAACAGGAGAAGACATGAAGAAGACAGACTGACTGTTAGGCTGAAATAAAAAAAATATATCAGAATTTATTAAAGTTAATTTTCCCTTGTGAAAGTCTCTCTAGTTTCACACATAGGCATATTTACAGGCCCATTTTATCCATATCGAATCATTTAAAAATCCATGTTTTCTCACATTGAGGCATGCATATTTTTAAAAGTCTGCCTCTGTGGTTTCTGCTGCTAAGCCGGCACAATCAAAGTGAATCAAATTTTATTTGTGCTGTTCCAAGCATTTGCAAATGGCATTTAAAAGGCTCAACATCAGTGTGTTTTTCCATAAATAATGTCCTACTTCGTGAGGATCATATGCCCAGTGCCGAGGCTTTACTGGAACTACAATATTTCTCTGCTATAAAGTTTTTTTCAGTATGTTTCCAGTGTGCCGATGACATCAGATGACTACTTGTTTATACTAATTTAGTATATTTAAACTTTCTCACATCAAGCACATCAGTAAAGAAATAGATTGATTACATGATCCGGAAAAATTTATAGGTTTTATGTATATATATGTTTGGGTTTTTTTGTTTTATTTTAGTAAACTGAATAACTTTGGATTTTGGAGTGGTGGTTGGGCAAAATAAGACTGCCTGTAAGACATTACCCAGCTGTGATTGTACGAAAAAAAAAAGTGCTGTTTCTCTGTTGTCTGGCCAAACATTTAGTCAGTTGATTCTCAAATCAAATAGCAGATTAATTAATAATGGAAGTATTACCCTAGCAAAGTAAAATGCAATATGTCTTTTCTTCCAAGAGAAGCACAATGATCAGTCTGTCACCGTTCACAACGGTATTTAGAACAGCAGAGATTGTCTCTCTTTAGAAATAGTTTCCTTCTTACTCAGAACTGTCTTCATATCTCACCCACAACGTTGTATCTTTTCTGCTTTCCAGGGATCGAGTTTCATGAAATCTTCAAATGATCCTTCAAGTAACTGAGTCATGTAATGTGTGTGGGCGCGGTTGCATTTTTGACTATTCACCAAAGGTGCGCTTACCGCATGTATTTAGGTGCAAACTTTCAGGTAACGAATCCATTTGGTGGAACGAGACAGATGAAACGGACTCGAGACTAAATGTTCATGTGCCTTTAACGCTTGTGACGTTAAAGGCAACAAGGTTTGAAGAGGACAAAGGTTCTTCTGACATGCCTCAACTCGTCCTCACTTCCTCTAATTGTATATCATCTGATCTCATCCAGCCCACAGAGATCTGAGGGATGTTTTGAAAGAAAAAAAAATCAGGATAGTTAAAGTTACACAGCTAGCCAGTTGGCTTTGAGCACGTGTGGTTGGTTGGAATAATAAATGTTTTGAAATGTAATGGCCACCCATAGTGACTCTGAAGAAGGAAAAACAGGTCTGTTTTGCTGGATGCGTTTATTGATGTCTTTTTTTTCTTTAATAAGAGTTGTATGTGGCGCTACTGTGGATTTGATTGGAGGGTAATGTAAAGGTAACCACACAACGCACTAATATTTGATTAAATGTTCCTTAGCAAGTTGCACCTTGACCAAAAACTTTAAGAAGAAAATTTGTGGAATCTGCTTAAAATCCAGGTCTGTGCCAAAAACCAATCAATTCAAATGAACTAACCAATTCTGCCAAGAAGAGTAGTCAAATATCCAGCCAGAATTACGCCAGAAGCTTGTTGATGGCTACCAGTAGCATCTCTAAATTTCAGTTGCCAAATACTTTGTGGCAGATAATATATTCAGCTGCTTCGCCAGTGAGTCTCTTGTCTCCTGGATGGACCTCCAACTACATCTTGGACTGGAGGTAAAAGTGAAAGTCCTTATTCTGTTCTGCATCTTCAGTGACTTTGATATAGTCACTCCTGAAGCATTTCTTGTTCACCTGGTTAGAGTGCGTGATCACTCCAAAACAAGATGGTGAAGTTAGAGTCTTCTGGCCGTGGGATGAGAAACTCACTTGAGAGGCAGCTGAATGACTTTGAAGACCACCACAACAGCAGCCTGGTCAACAGTGCTAGCTGCTTAGCAGTGACTGAGCTTTCAAAATAAGGTCCTGCTGGCACACGGATCATACTTCAGAATGGGTAAAAGATTAAAGATACTACAAAGAGGATGCCACTATAGCTCACTTGAGTGCACTGGAAACTTCTAAACCAAAGGTTAGAATCCATATTGCTGGAGGAAGGATTAGAGCCATTCCCTACAATGTCTCCCTAATTATCTGTCTACTCTGTGCACTGTCATGTCAAATAAAGGCTAAAATGTCCAACTGTTAATATTTTAAAAAATATATAAAATAAGGTAGAATTGAAAAATATACCCGGGTAGCCTGCCCAAAAGTTATTTGTGGGGGAAAACTGGATTTTTATTGCTTTTTTTGCTCTGGCAGTAATCAAAGAGTCTTTATTGTGAAGGTGCAGATTGATTTGCTGAGGTTTTATTTACTTTCGATGTCCCATTTTTTGCTGGCTTTCTAGTTTGATCTCTGCCTGTCTCTAACACTACATTTTGTGCTTTGTGTAACAGTTTTCCATTGTTCATGTACCAAGCCAGCAGCCAACACTCCAACAAAATCCAACCTCATGAAGTTTTCAACTTTCATTAATTACTGAAACTGCTTTAGAGGCGAGTTAGTTGATTTTCATGTTGAATTTGAGTCACATGTTTATTTTTCTTAATCATTTATATTCAAAGTAAATATTAAAAACCACCCAAAGCACAACACTACATAATTCAACAAGCTACAGCCTCCACAAGGGCTAAATACTTGTCCTTCAGCTCTTGCTGATCAAATGAAGTCTTGCTGGGTATCCCTAACTAAAAACAAACATTTCGCAAAGCACCTGGACTTAACATCAGACGCATTAAAAGCAGCTGACAGAGCCTGGAAGCTTCAGCAAGTTATGTGGATCGGTTATTATATGACATCACCTGGAAGTCCTGTGTGGAGCTTATTGAAATCAGTTTCTTGTGGTGTTTCAAAGAGTTGGATGTAAAGGTTTGCTGGCAAGGTGAGGTGCTGAATTATGGCTGAGTTCACCAGTGTTGAAAATAAAGTCATGGGAAAGTGCAGTGAAGTGCTTGGACAAAACTAGTCACAAAATTACCTCTGTATGTTGTCACAGTGGGAGCTGAAGTGGCAGTGCTATGAAATGATACAACAGAAGCATGAATTAGTGAGCATAATAAGCACGAAAGAGTTCAAGTACATAGCCCTGGTGATTAGAAAGTGAAAAGTGAGCACGGGTAGTTTGCTAGTGTCAGTGTTAGTCATTCTTTACCAGAATGTCTCATTAGGCCATGTTTTCTATGTGGTTAAACATAAGAGCTCCATTTGCCGGTGCTGGATTTCAGACAGTCCCCTGTCGAGAGTCTTTTTTTTATATGTGTAATTTCAGATTTTGCGTCTTAATTAAAAAGTCTTCACAGACCAGTCTCGCATGAAAGTAGGCTTGAGGGATTAAGACTGAGTAGAAAACCAGTGTTCAGGAAGAACTGGCAGTAATGACTCCTGTCAGGAGCACATGATGAGTCATAGAAATCTTGCCAAGTACAAGCCCACAAATTTCCAAGAAAAGCACTTGGTGTTGATATATCTCAAGGCTTCAAAGGAGTAAAACCTCTCAGAGGTTCTAGACTGTAGACAATAGATCACTGGCAAACGTTCCTCTTCTTCAACTTGCCTCAACTGATCTAGATATGGGCAGACAAAACAAAGGCACTTTTTAACCTTTAATTCTTATTGCTCTGCATTGATGTCCTGTGATATGAATTATGTACAGATTTGTGATGGAAACACTCTTTATGTCAGAAGATTTCTCAAGTTTATGTACTGGAGCCATCTCAGTCTGTTTATATGAACCTGCCTACCCACGCACTTCTCAGCAGGAAAGAACAGCTGATCCTGTTTCCAGGGATGGCCATGATTTTCAAATATATTAGTCATTAATTTATGAAAACAAAAATGGGATAGCTTATGCAACTATTTTTCATTTTAAAATTGCAATTTTCCCTCTTCTGCCGATGCTTTGGATGATGTAAGGCGTTTCTTCTGCCAAAAAGTGGCAGTAATGCACCTACACGCTGTTTGAAGACCAGTATTAAACAACCAAAATAGAGGATGAATGCGTTACTACCTACCAGGCGGCGGGTAAAGCATGTGTGCTGCGGTGAGATTAGTACAAACAGAAGAAACGGGCAAAGCCAAAGACGACTACAGCTCAAAAAGCCCTTAAGGAAAAAAAATTAACGAAATCGAGGTGCAGTGTACACAGCTGCAAGCAAAACTAGCACGTTTCACATCATTTTACTGCTATTTGTGGAAGAATAGTCAAATAGTTCCTGGCTGCTGATAATCAGATAGCATCGTTGCTTGAATTTCATATTTCTAGTACAGACGGATGACAAATTAATGGGAAACCTGAACCCTTGTGAGGAGATGCTGACATAGTTTAAGGAAGGCTAAATCAGTACCGAGTTGTTCTGAAATAGTTCTAGAAAGCCCTCATTCACAGGACGCAAAGAGTCACCGAATGGTTTGAGTACTGTATGCATGACAGTTGTGTTATGACCTTTGTAGTCCTTTGGGAGATTTAGGCCTGTGTTCTGACACTGCTTTCCACCTTCATCACCAAACCATCAAATGAGGGAATATCTTACAAAGATCGCTCCATCAAACTTTAGACTAGAAGAATCACCGGCCCATAACTTTATTTGGGTAATTTCTCCTTTAATTTGTCATTCAGCTTTAGCTATATGAAAGGAGCACTGGCTATGTTTTCATCCGAGCGTTGCACTTTTAATAACATTTTAAGAAAATCTCCTGAAAACAATGCAGATTAATGTTTCCATCCACTGTTATGAGGAGTTGGTTTGTTAAACAGCTGGCTGCACTAATTCTCCAGCTGCCTGCCATTAAATTACAACAAGATGATATAATTAACAGGGAAACAGTTAAGCCTACAAGCCATGGCAAACAATATGAACTCCTTCACCAAACTTTTGCATTAGTGTTTGTTTCGCATATTGATTTGAGGAGCATTGTGATGGCCTCATCTGTCCACACAGATCGGATGTTTCTATCTGCAGCTTGTTTTCATTTATTCAGTGCAGAACAGCCTTCAGTGAACATCTGAGTTATGTTTCAATGTTTCCATAACTTTGTCATTAACAGTATCCGTAGGCGAGGATGAATGGAAACCCAGAAAAATAACTTTGTAAGACCTGTGCAGAAAAATGGCCAGGAACTATTAGGAAATTTGCCTAATTTTTCAGACAGTTTTCAAGAAAAAAAAAAGTCAAAAATATGCCTCCTAAAACCACAAAACCAGACATATTTGTGCTTTTGGATGTTTGTCAAATAATAACCACATAATTTTGTGTAATTTTTTTCTCACTATTCCTTGTATATTATCTTTGGTCTTTGGTAGAGGCTACCCCATTACCATGAAGCCATTAAGGTCCAATCTAGAAAGTCCAGCTCGAGTCTAACAGACTTGTGTACCAGAGGGCTTTTACTAATGCATAGCAGTTATTCCTCCACATAGTTTTGCAGCATTTTTAAAAAGCCCAGAGTGAATATCTGCAATTAGAAGAGAAGCCAGCTAAGCAGCACAGGCACCAGACTTGGATATCTGACTCCTTTGAGGAGGATGTAGGCAAGTAGAAGTTGTAAAAGATCTCATGGCAGGTCAAACATTTACTTCCAATTCGTTTTCCAGTAAAACGGGATTCGCTTTCACCAGGAACTCTGGTTTCTCCTGTCATCGTAAAATATGCTGCCTATCAGGGGGATTCTTAATCTCATGGGTTATATTTCCTGGTTAAATAAAAGTTAACCTCACGAGCAGCTTGTAGGTTGTACCTGCAAAGAAAAAAATCAGGACTACCTTTCATGGCCTGCTCACTCTGTGACTGGAAAGATTTAATAGTGAAGAAACTGATGCCATTTTAAATACTCTAATCTTTTGTTTTAATTGAGGCCCAAAACTTTGCTTTTTAATACCTAAAAGAAAACTGTAGAACTGTAGAAGCAGAAGCACCTGAGCTAAGATATGGTGGAAACAAGAAAAAGTTCATGACAGCAGGCAGCTTGTCACATCATTTATCTTTTTTTGTTTGTTTGTTTGTATTAAGTCTAAAGGAGACCGACATATTTCTCATGCAGAGTGGAAAAGTTCTCTCTCTCCTCTCTCACAGTGCTGAAAATGCACGTGTTTGCCTGTGTGTATTTCAGTGTGACAAAAATCTAGAGAAACATCTAAAGGAAGTAGAGTGGTTAGAGTCATGTGGTCAAGATGTTTGTCAGATCTCTTGCTGTGTCTTTCTAGCTCTGTCGTCTTCTGCACACGGTCCTCTCATGCTGTGTTTATGTGTCTTTGCTTGTGTCGAAGAAAACTGCATATGTGTAGCTCATGACATGGCTACTATTTATTTGTTCATGCATTTTAAATATGTTTTTTCCCCTCTCATGTCATAAGCTCTTTGTTTGGCCTCTGTTTTGTGTGTGTGTGTGTGTGTGCAGCCTACAACCACAGTGCCAGCGCACATGACCTTGCTGAGTGGCGTGTGGAAAGCCCCCAAGCTGTGCAGCACCCTCACCCATCAGTTTTCTTTCTGCCTTTGTTCATCTGCTTCATCAGATCCCATGCAGACCTGAATACACTTTCACACCTGCACACTTTCATACTCACCTACAAAGGCTATTGTATTACCAAGAACAATTATGTCACAGTTTGAGTAAGCAAAATTGCAGCGATATTAGGCATGTGCATTTATCGAAGGTGGTTTGTTGTCACGGAAACGAACTGCATAGCAGTCGGCAGAAGATGAAGTTCATGTATAGTTGTTTTGCAAAATCAACTGGAAATGTTTAATGCAGCACGAGCATGAGTTGCAGACTAAGCACTGGCAGAAAGGGTAGCACAAAGAGAAGGCTGACCCCTTTTGTTTGGGCTCCCTCCACCCAAAACCATAATGCTGAACTCCTCAGACAGGAATTCAAAGGTCACATATTGCATGCTCTGTGATTTCCTTTAATTTTCTTTAGTGCAATGCACTCAGCAGAGCACATCCCTCAACCGACACCATGTTTGTGTACTGCTTTAGCCATGGCAATGCTATGATTAGCTCTAATCTGTACCCCCTACTTTTATAGTGCTGGGATTATTCTACATCTTTACATAAAGGCACAGTTGGAGCAGGTTTTTCCAGGGTTGCCTTTTTTAAAATTGAGATCCACACAGTTGAAGTAATTATGCAAAACTTTATTCAGATTTAGTTCAGCATATATTGGAAATCATTATGAGCGAAAAATAAATATTATGACCTTAAAGAAGGACTTTTTTTAGTCACAGGGCTGTTTCGCATTATTTTTAGCTCAGTGTACGCAATGATTTGGGGAATTAATCTGTTTCTGCCTGTTATATTTGTATTTTGCACTTTTCTAATAATATCAGTTTTTGATCATCTACTTATCTGATTCCCTCAGGGTTGTTGTGAGAATCTGCCATTTGCTAATTGTTCAGGTCGGCTCTGCTCTAAAATTGTTTCTCATTTACAAAATTTTTCAAGGCTGCAGACAAACTTCCTGTTCTTTAAATGTGGCTATTGAGGGCTTTTTGTTTGTTTTTCTCTTTTTGTGTCAAAATCTATCATTGTTCACATTTGGTTTTACTGTAGAAACGAACACTTTTGTGCAAACTCTGCAAAAAATATTGCACACATTTTTTTTTCGTTTCTGCACTTTCAGATATGTAAAGCAGTGGTTCACAAATGGTCCATTATTACAGCAATATATTGTGGAGGTAACCACCAGTGCAGACACCCACCACCTAATTTTAACACGTTTCAAAAAACAAACAGAATCTGAATGATATGCAACAAGTTTGTTGGATTGTGTAATATAGCAAAGAGGTGAGGTATATGTCAGATATAGGAAGTTGCAATTGTACTGCAAAAAAAATGGCTGCAAATTAGCTGTCAGGAGAGGCTTACTATGACACTGCAATTAAAAGGACAGATGACTGACATGCATTAGTGGTGCTTCAGAAATGAATGAGTTGCTTGTTGTTGTTTGGGCACAAAATTGTTGCAAACCACTGAGCTAAACAACATCTTTGTTACTTCTACCTAAAGCAGCTAGAAGGCATACGGGACTTTAATATAACTCTAATGTATTTTTCTCAGTTTTCCGAGGCCTGTCCAAATCCCTGATTAAACTATTATATTAATAAGATTTATTTCCAAGTGTCATTTACTGACAAATGGAGATATATTTTATAAGTATTCACATACCAGAATAATAAGTCAGTTTTTGACAAAATTACATTTTGTCAGTGTTTTGTTTTTGGTTTTTTTGTTTGTTTGTTTTTACTTTTTCAAGCTAAAATTCTTTAAATCCAACTTTTAAAAAAATAAATTTTCATTCCTAACAAAGAAACCTGGATATATCAGCGTGATATCTGAAACACTGAAAATGTCATGCAGCCTACAAGGGTTAATGGGAAATAATGCACTACACAAATTGCCAACATTAACTCTAAAGATCCACTAAATACACTGTAGAAGCACTAAAGTTGCTCATAGTGTAGTAAAAATGTTTCTAAATGTGCATCTTTTCTGTGCAGTCTGAAAACACATTCAGGGTGCGTGTTTTGGCACTAAGTTACTAAATATTAATGCAGTCATTTAAGAAACTAATCTGCAGACTCTTGACTTTTTTGTCGCCTTCTCATTACAGTTTTTCCATAAAGCATTAAATAGGCTGTAACAAGTCCATGCGTACTTTACCCTCTCCTCGTCACACTTTTCTCTCCCCACTCAGCTTATTCTGAGGAACATCTCCAACCCTGCAGATCTCTGATTCTTTCTGGACTACACTTCCCACTAGAGAGCCAAACACAACTAACATTTATTCATTATCTATGCCTCTGAATTTCACCTCAGAACGTCTGGGACTCATTCTTTTTTTTTCTTTTTTTAAAAATCTTGTTGCAAACTGATATGATTTGTTAAATGAGCTGTAGCTTATAAACATTTAGAGCTTTCTCTGGTCCCAGCAAGACAGAAGTGATTAGTGCGGCTTATGTCTGGGTCAAAGTTAAAGTTGAGTTTGATGTGTTATTTTAGGATTTGCACACAGTTTTAAAACAAAAAAGCACAGCAGAAAGGGAGTGAAGAAAAATGTGCTTCATGCTGGAGAGGAATACACTTTTTAGTTGGGGGGTTTTTTCTCCCCACATATGCACAGTTACTGGACACAACACGCCCTTAACTGACCATCACACGTGTACACACACACACACACACCCATAACAGACACGAGTACACATGTGGGTTAGCAGATCCTATACGAGCAAGCAATTTTCCATCCACTGCTGCATGAATTTGGTGCCATTTTTTTTACAGATTTGTGCTCAGCTAATAAAAAGCATAAACAGTGTTGTGCTGCAAATAACGACACAACTACAAGCACAGTTTATGGAGGACTAAGAGTTGTGGGGCAGCTTTTCATTGTTATTTCATAGTCTGTTAGATTTCCAAAACGATATATCTCTTAACTTCTTTACTGAGAAAAGCATGTCATGCAGGTGTGAAAATATTTTTGCAAGATTTTGCTCATTGATGCCAAACTGAATCAGTTAAAGTACTTGGAAACTCAGCTGCAGCAAAGCCCATGTGAGCGTGTGCAGACTTTCACGTTCTGCTCACCACTACACACAATCACATAATCTATTTTCTGCTTCTTAGTAAGCGCATTTCGCCATCAGAGCAAAGTCTCCAAAAAAGTGCTGCTTGGGAAAATTTGTCTTGAATGGATCATTTTGTATTTTACGTGACAAAGCGATTTAGGTTTAATTTGAAGAAATGGTCCCACTGGAACAGCAGTTAAGGCGATGACCTGCTAACAATTATCAACAGACATTTGTCTTTTCACAAGAGAGTTTGGAAAAATATATTTCTATAGTTTACAGGTATTTTAAATAGAGTTTAAGTTTTTGGGGCATCTGTGCGTCCGCCAAAAGGAAGGTTAGTGGTCCGGTTTCCAGTTCTTCCACTCTTTGTGTCTAAGCGAACCCCAAACTGCCCTTGATGCGGTGTCTGAGTGATGGATAAGATAAGATAAGATAAGATAGACTTTATTAATCTCACGAATGAGAAACTCGGTGTTGCAACAGCTCAAGTTACAGGTAGGTACAAGGGGGGTAGAAAAAGGTGC
>VVHJ01063186.1:2770-15109 GCA_015107715.1 Tylochromis polylepis | reverse complement strand
GACCCGCTCCAGGCACACCCCTGCCATACCCCGGCGCGCCTCTCACACCCACCGAGCCACCACGGGCTCTCCCCCTTCCTCTACCGGGACCCATGTTACCTCCCCAGCTGGCCATGGGTGGACATTTAAAGCCATCATACTGTGTCCAGGGGTTCATTGGATAAATGTTCAGGTTTAACTCAGGCCAGTTAGGCCCAGGTGGGCCTTGAACCACCATCACCTTTGATGAGCCATCAGATTTATTCTCTTTCCTTTTCTCACTTACCTTCTGTCTCGCCTCTCCCCAATTAAGCTTAAGTAATTGTTCCTGAATGTCCTCTAGATCCCCTTTCATCATATCTTTCTCCTGTTTATATTTATCTAAGTAATACACCAAATGTCTCTCCCAGCGAGGTGCCTCTGCCCCATCTAAATCAGGGTCATCCTGAACCTTCTCCCTTACCTTTTCGGGCACCCCCTCCAGCACAGCCTTTCTGAACCAAAGCTGATGCAGACCACATGCAGCGGGATTATGCCCTGTAGTCTGCAGCCATTTCTCTTTCGCCTGCTCAACATACTCTCTGGGATTTTGATCAGGCTTCCACTCCAACTTAGACTTAGACTTAGACTTTAGACTTTATTAATCTCACGAATGAGAAACTCGGTGTTGCAACAGCTCAAGTTACAGGTAGGTACAAGGGGGGTAGAAAAAGGTGCACAATCTTCAAGAGTAGGCACAATATACAATAAAAGCAATAAAAGCTCTTATCGTCTATAGAATGAAGTGCTGTGTGTGTGTGTGTGTGTGTGTGTGTGTGTGTGTGTGTGTGTGTGTGTGAATGGGTGAATGTGGCTTTTAGTGTGAAAACACTTGAAGTAGTTAAAAAAACCAAAAGTGGTATATAAATATTGGTCAGTTTGCCATTTACCAATAGTGACAGTAAAGAAATGGCTTTAAATGAGAAAGGGCACTCAGATTGTGATTTCTGTGACCCTGGTATATATCCCAGATTATAAGCAAGCCGTTCTGGAACCTTTTAAAAGTTTACACTGTAGGTTTTAGTGGAAAGCCTACAGAGCTTATATTTATTCAGCTTAGTTTCACTTCATATTTTTTTTCCCATGATTATCCGTCAGTGGCTGCCCTGTGTTTAAGAACCACTCGTCGGCCCACTGAGACACGCTGAAAGTAGTGTCGCTGCTATGCAATTCTATTTAGGGTCATAAAGCCACTTCCCCTTTGGTTATCAATGCAGTGCAGGTCAGTTTGCGGTGCTTCAAGCTTAAAAAATGATGATTAATTTCCAAAGCAAGATGTATTTCCAAAAACTTATGTGCCGCAAAATATTTCACAGACCTCTCTGTCAGATGTTATTATTGGGAGGATGTCTTTGCTAGAAAGCAGCCCCAATACAAACAGTGCACGTTTTCGGTAGAAGAAAGATCCAATGAAAACTCTCAGTGGGTCTGAGGATTATCTTGAGTAACTGATACGTGATTTCTGTTTCAGTCGAGGTTTTTAAAAGTTGTTTTTTGAATGCCAGAAGCACAACCAAATGAAATGCCATATCCCTCTGCTGTGTTTCAGCGATGACAGAAGTCTCACTGGTGAATATATCACATTTAAAGTGATGCTGAGGGGTTTAAAAAATGGAGAAATGGGGAAAATGCTTCTCTGTGATTTGCATAAACACTGGCAGAATAAAGGCACATTATACAGCTATGCATAACCTATAACTGACAAACAGTTTCTCAGAAGTGTTGACTTGTTTATATCATATTACAGTATATTCTTGTGACTTAAAGGCCTTCAGATTTTCTAAGCCTGTGTCTAAAAATGCACGTTGATAAGTTATGTTGTAATTCTCTGGCTTTTCGAGCTCACTGTCACAGGAGTCGTGTTTTCACAAACTCCGAAAGATGTTGCTCCTTTCTTCTTGTTTTTCTGCTTTGTCAGGCTTACTAATTGGTCTTTACTCGTGTGCAAAACCGCAGCTAATTCATTTACGAGGAACTGCCCTCGGTTCTGTGAATCTTTAGTGTGCTGTCTTAACTTCTTCATATTTGGCTTATATATCAGTATTTCTGAGAAGTATGCAAGGAGGGCAACGTGCAGTGAAGTGACACATTTATTCATTACAGAAGGCTACGTCTCTGACAGCTTCTGACAGGTTTCCAAGAACACAGTCATCACATCAGTGTTGGTAACCCCACAAGTGTGTGCTCAGTGTGTGTGCGTTTCCCACATCCTCCATGATGCCACAGATAGAGCTGATAGTGAATGTGATCAGCTCTAGTGATCTCCTGCTGCATGAACTCCACCTATATGCACAGCTAGTCTGCGCAGAGGTGACTGTACTGAGTTATTCTCAGTGTTGTGAATGTTTTTAAAGCAAAACTAAATTTAAATGCCCGTAGTGATGATTAATTTTAAAGTTGCATTTTTAACACAGCTGTTTTAAAAAAGGTTGCACAAATCTCAAAATGCTACTGCTGCCACAGTTAAATTCAAACTTGATTCAGTTTTAATGAATGTTTTATTTTGTGATTACAGCTGCTCTCCGCCTATGTAATCCTCAGCAGGGACCTAAAGTTCTTATCGTGTTTTGGATCTGTTTTCTTTGCAAGCCAAACGCGACCTCCTCAAAGACAAAAGCAGGAGTTAGTAGGGGTTTAAAAAGTCTATTTCTGTCCCACCAGCTATGGAGGGCAAACTCAGGAGTGTTTATCTGCATGGCACACACAACAGGTGCTAGAATCAAGCAGCAGAGTGGAAAAACAATGCCAGCTGCAGCTGTATGTGTTGTATAAAGTCGTTAAAAAGGGAACAATTTTTTCTGTACAAACATACCAGGAATTTGTGTACAGTAGCCAAGATTCAGGCGGTACAATAAGCTATTCGTCTTAGATTATAAACACAATCCTGTAACATATACCGGTCAAAAATGTCCACTAAAAAACATGCAGACAAACACACAGAGGAAGATTAAAGTTGTCCATTTTCTGTAGTTAATATCAACAGACCAAAGCCAGAGTTAGTCTGTCTGCCCCAGTCTGCACAAAAGCATTTCTTATATGAAGTATTTGTGTTGTCATTAAATGTCAACCATGCAAATGAACACATGACATCTGTGTAGCTTCCTGAAATTACTAAAATAAACATTGCTTGCATTCAGTTGACATTTCTAGTTATATCACAGATGCACAGATCTTTTCTCTCTTGGTTTAAAGCTAACATAGTAGCTTTGTACTGTTCACTGTTATCTTACAGCAGGCCTTGATGCATACACTCAGTAGGTAGTGTAGGTCCTCTCTCTTTAAGACAGCTTTCTTCTGATTGGCTGACCCTCGCAAACAGAAGATTTGAATAGCAGCTGGGTGGGGCTTCTGTGCTCACAGAGACGACTGTATCAGGATAGTCCCTGTCCCATCTGGCTCACAGGGGGTTACATTTATATTTGCTGACCTCATTCTTTGAAGAGTGGGTCATTTTTTTAATATTAGCATTAATATATATGTATATGTCAGAACATTAGGAACAGCAAAATCATTTCTTTTTAGTGTAAAAAATCGCAACCAATTAGGTTTGGAAAGTCAGCTTGGACTTGTTTTGAATGATTTTTATGGAAAACCATAATATCATTAGAAGGAAACTTTCGCTGGTGTAGTTTCTTGATATATTTTGGAACAATAACACTTGCACAGAAAAATGGATCAGGTTTTGGCTATAGGGTCTCTGCTTGTTTAGTAAGATTATTTTACTGCGCTGTGTGAGTCCTTTTAAATGGAATATCACAACAAGAAAAGCACAAAACAAATCATCAGTGATCCCGACGTCAAACCAGGGGAAGTACAGGCCAATGTGTTGGTTACTGTGATTGAGGTCATGACCTCCCATGCTTGAAGAGGGCCTGATGGGTGGTGCTCTAACCATTTAAGCTGTGTGTGTGTGTGTGTAGGATAACTGTGCACATACAGTTTGCAGAATCTCTCCAGAGACCAGTTTGGTAACCCTGCAGAGTCTAAAGTCAGTGCAGCACACACACACACACACACACTGACACACACAATGCATGCACCCCGGACAGCGTTGGCTAACGGTGACCCTCGGAGGGATAGAGGAATGTTGAGTGTCAGTCAGTTGCTGTGCCGACGGCCTTGAGAAAGGGACCCTGGGAAGATTGTTTTGGACTCCAAACATCCTGTGTGTCACCCATGTGTGGGTGTGTGCACACAGACTGTAGATCTGTTTGTGTGGGTGAGAGGTTGCGTGGTTGCATCTGTTGCCGTGTCTCTGTTTGTTTGTGCGCTACTTTCATCAACTGTTTACACCTGCTGCCATGTGTGTAAGCCAAGGTGAAAGAAGAGTCATTACAATGTCTGATATGTCTCTGTCTTTAATTTTTTGAATTTTTTAAAGAAAAGTTATTGTAAAAGTAATTTATGATTGTATGGTGAAAATAATTCTTTTGGTACTTTCATGATGATATAAAAGTTAGAAATGCAGCTCACACATTATTAAAGCAACTGTGTTTGTCCAAATATGACCTGTAGGATTTGGATTAAATACATAAAATAACCTATTTTTAAAAAGTAATGCAAAAAGTAAAAATATAATGAAAAGTACAATAAAGGAGTGATTTTCAACTGCTAAAGATGCTGAGTAAGAACTGAAAAAATACTTATCTTCAGTCAAAAATCATTCAAAAGGACTTTAATTGCAGTCCACTGATATTTGGGTTTTTTGTTTGGTTTTTTTTGGGGGGGAGGGGGGTCACATTTTCCTGGCTGATATAACCTATACAGGGCAATTATTACTAACTCTTGTTCATTTTTAGGAATTCACAGGCCAGGATGTAGGCTGTATTGTCACTGCTGTGTATCTGTGTTTCATATTTGTCATATCTATGTGACTGTGCATATGTTTGAAGTTGAAACATAGTAGTGAAAGTTGACTCAAAGTGAAAATTTGTGGTGTCATATTATTACTGGGACTGATCACCATCAGCTTAATATTACATAGTTGACATTCTCGTCCCAGAAAAACTGTATTATGAAATTATTTACTTTAAGTTGTTCTGCCACCCAAAATTACTTTCATTATCAGATAATTTGTAATTTGTTTAGTCAAAAAATCAAAATGATGGATAAAACATGCCCTCAGAGAATGTCTTTAAACAGTCATATTCAATTTAGAGTAATAAAAAGCCCCCCAAAAAACAATCCTGCTGCTGGACTTGATTCATTTTGACATTTTGGTTCAATAAAAATCATAATCTCATCTCTTCTTTCATCACCATCTGGATTTTAAACAGAAACTTATAACTTTTAGCCAAGGGTCTTCCATGTGGGGATGTCAAAGCTTCAAAAGACAGTTTTGGTGGGTTTAATCCGTAAATAATGTCTAATATATTTCAATAAAAGATAACTGATAACAGTAACGAGCCTGAACAAGCTGACACTGACAAAGTGTCACTGATAATGTCGAACGTTGTGAAATAAGATGATTTCCGGCCTCATTAAAACGGGAAGTTTAATTCTGCACTAAATTAGAATTAAGCTCAGATAGCATCACAGAGGCGTGTGATTGGTCCCAAATTCGACCACCACCATGACAACAGCGCATACAGCTTTGCGAGCACTCAGCAGCGTGTAGCCGCCCTTTAATGCGGGCCAGAGGGTCTACGCAACTAGTCCTGTATCAGTGTATATATGTTGCATTTTACTGGTAAAGCTTGAACTTCTTTCTCTTGAGTGTTTAAACTACCCACAATCAGAATGGATGCATCAATAACTTGCAGAAAGATGTCCTAAATAATTGCTAAAACAGTGAAAGTGGCAGTGTGCTGCAGCCTTGCGTTCTTCCGCAGTTGCAGGGTGAGGAACAGGCCATAGCCTCAAGGTCTGCTGGCAAAACAATGCAGCGAGCTGTCGAGACAAAGAGGAGCAGTAATTTAAGACATAAATGACAAGCTTTCCTGTGGGCGCTATTGTATATTTACACATTCAATGTACTCAGTCTCTAGGGTTACTTGCGTCTGGATGTGGAGGAGGTCGATGCCAGGCAGTAGTTGGTACTAGCATAGCTTTTGTGTGTTAATGTCTCTCTAGTAATGAATCAGGCTGTGTAGTCGCTCGCAGACCTCACAGACGGGGTTTGAAGTTTTTGTTTGGGAGGGGGAGAAAACAGCAGAAGTGAGAATGTGCTACTGTGACTCACATTTAAAGCCCCGGTCATGGACGATGCTAAACCGACATTTTTAATGCTTTTTATTTGGTGCAAAATGAATTCAAAATAATCAGGGACAGTAAATAGCTGTTATTGCATTATCTGCTAATTACACATTTCTGCAACCAAAAAACTACATAGGATTTTTTGACTGTTTCTTATAGATTTTTACTCACTGAAACTGGGAAAAATATCTTAAAAATTCCATCATGTCAGGTTTTCTTGCAAAACTCGTGTTTTTAGTTGGGGGGGGGGTACGGTGGGTTTGGCAGTGATCATGTCCCAACAGGTTTATTTTGTTCATAGCAAAAGGTAAGGAATCTCAGAAAAATTATGCATAGTTAATTGTAATAAAATATTGATTTTTTTTCATCGCTGTTGTGCTTTTTTAATGTAAACTCCTCATGTTTTGCAAAAAAACTGTACATGATGGAGGGAAATGGAGATCATTTTTGGATTCAGCACCCTAAAAAACATCAAATTTACCAAAAAATATCCCGTGCAGCTGAAAAAAAATGTTTTTTTGCAGACCTGTGTTATTATAACATGTCACGAGTCAACAGGCCTCTGCACACAGTCGTGCAAAAGGACCCCACTCTTCCCACATCTTAACGAGACACTGTGGTGCTGCTTCTGTTTTTAGGTGTTTTGCATCACTGCGCCATGACTTTGCATGTCTTTATGGACATTGTTCATCTTCTTTTCCATCATCAGACAGTAGTTTCTGAACAGAGCTTTCTCAGGGCTACATAGGCAGTGTGCTGAGCAGCAGCTACCACTGTGTGTTTTGTTTTGTTTTGTTTTTTAAATGGTATCATATAGAGCAGCGATGTTAAACATAAGGCCCGTGGGCCAGAATCGACCCCACTGGACTGCTCTGGAAAAAAGGAGTGCATAGATTTTAGTTTTAACTGTATTTTCATAACTCTTACAATTTCTCCTGTTGATAAAGATCCCTGATTACACCAAAGCAATTAAGTAATGGATAAACAGTTAAATGATAGAAAGTTCCCATCTTTTCACCATCTACTATATAAATTTGTTTGTGTGTGGGGGTGGGGGGTGGGGTGGACACTCGGGGCAAATACCAGAACCTTTTCTGTAACTTTACACATTTATCGTGTTGTTTGACTGGTCCGACCCACTTGAGATCGGTTTTAATGCTGCTTCACTGTGCACCCAGGACAACATGTTGTTGCACTTGTGATTAATAAACCCTGGACTTCACTGTAGGCACATTTTTAGACCTAATTCTTGCTTATATGGCTGTTGCTTGTAGGGGTATTTTTAAAAAGCCTGATGACACAACTTCATATATTTATGTCTAGATCAGTCATCATACATATAGGTCAGTTGTGCTAGACATAGGCAGTACCTGTCTGAACATAGGTACCACCAAAAAAAATAAAAATTTGCTTCTGTGATCCTGGTTCCTGCAGTTTGAACATACAGAACATGGTAGTCTTGTTTAAAAAGTTATAGGAACAATAAAAACGTTTTTATGGGTAGAAAGCGGCTATTTTTAATCTGTTTGTATCCCTACATGATCATTGTGCATCTTTTTGGGCAGGCTACTGTTCATCATGTTCTCAACACTAATACGCTCCATAAGTTACAAAATAAAGATCATTTTATATTCATAGAGAACTGAAACTAGAGTTTGAGACCATAAACTCATGAGGAAAGTATTTAAAGAGGTCACAAATCAATACTCTATATTGTGAACTTCTTTTTTTTCTTCAATCCTGCTGGAAATTAGAAAGATCGCAGTGTTGAATCTCTTCCTCATTGCATCTGTGGCTGTGGTTGTCTTTTATATATGGTTTATGACACTTAACAAGACTGCTGTGTTCTTTCCTTTGACTCTACTGAGGGAGTGGGGGGGGGTCACCAGGGGTGAGCAGAAAGAAAAAGAGAGCTAGACCGCTGCACTTCTTTGAGAGCTTTAAAACATTAACACTCACACAGTTCATAAATGCTCTGACTGTTTTCCCACATTAGTCACTGGTTCTGTTGGAGGTGGATCCAGATTAAAAAATGAAAGAAAAACAGCAAAGACTGCGCTGTGTGCGTGTTTGTGCATGTGTACAGTCTCCAGGGAGTATTAAAGGCTGCAGCAGTTTGCAGTAATAGGAAATGCGCTGTGAGCTTGAACTTGCTCCCTCGATGAAGTTGATTCACAGAAATCAGGGCTGTTATATTGTTGCTCAACCAGTCAGACATCTGCTGAATGTTTTCTCTTCTTCTGTTTTTTTTTCCCCTCCACAGACACACATGGTTCCTCAAAGATGCTCCTAGTCAAGCTCTCATTCATATTCACACAATAAATTCTTCTCAATGAGTCACTCTCTGCTCGAATGTTCACCAACACACACACACACACACACAGAGTGAGAGTGACTGATAGCATTAGTTGTCGCACATCCGGTGCAGTTTTAACTTGCATTTGTAAATTAGGCTGCAGCTGCAGTTAATCTGCCTGTTGCTTTCTTGATTAACTGCATGCTGAGTTAAATGATAAAAAACACTTACACATCTTCTTCTTCTTTTCTTTTTGGCTGCTGATGCTCAGACTCTAGTCCAAAGCTCAAATATAATCTCTTTTTAGATCATTTTAAGTAGAAAGAAGCTGACAAAATGATAAGCAGATATTTTATTCTTCCTTTGATGAGCTGATGATATTTGAGCCACCGATTCACCACACATCCCTGTTTCCGCACGGTGCATGAGGTGGCATAAAAGAGGCTGAGGTTGAGTCAAACAGAAAAACAAACAGAAATGTGGCACATAGATCAGATTTCAAAGAAAAAGAACAAGGGGGTATCGGAGGGGTGACATGTAGGTACGCACTCACAGATAATCATCACCTGAATCCTCTGAGCTTTACAGTAAGTTTCACCTCATTGCTTGGCTGCCCAGGCTCAAGCTTTACCGTCATGGTTCATTGTCGAGGTAAGCTCTACAAACCCCACTACTCAGTGTGCTCAGCACCAAGACAGTCAGCAACTCACCAATCCACACAGTGAAATATTTAGCAGCTAAAAAGCCAGATATTTCCCTCAGGAGTTGGTAGAGACCAAAAGCAGAGCTAAGAGAGAGTGAATATTGAATTCAGCAAGACTTGAAATGAGCCATGATGTTGCTCTGTGGCTGCCAGATGTGTTGGTAAGCAGCTGCTTGGTAGCAAGTCCACCTATAAGGTGATGTTTAAAACTTGTGTTCACTGCCCCCAAGTGGCCAAAGAAAATTAGGATTAGTCAGTGCACAGTTTTGTCACCTCTTAATTTCTAAATTAATAATCCATTTTTTTAAACTTTGATTAATATTAGCTTTCAAACTCAGCTTCCAGTCTGTCATCAGACAACATGATTTTTCTCATTAGTATCTTGTAAAAAAAAAAATTATTTTTTTGCATTGTATGTGATTGTTGTTTTTCTCTTAGACTGTATATTCATGTCATCTTTCTGGCTTTATCTCAGTCTTTCTACAGGGGGAAATTATTAGAAAGTCTGAAACTTGTAACTCTAAATCTGATGTAAATTTCTGTGAACATATGCGACTGAAAAACAGCTGCAGCAGCAATTTGGTGCGAGCTCCCTTTAATCAGTTCCTCTTGCACTGACTCAGGTCTCTCTAAATGAGTCACATCCTTGACCTGTCTGCGTCATTGTGCTTTTTAATGATAATATTAGACACTGTGGTTGAAACTCATAGCATTAAGGGTTGTGAGGGAGAACGGTAACTATTCTTTTGATGAGTGCGCTCCTGTGCTGTTTTATGCGTGTGCAAAGGATTAACATAGGCATTCCTCGGGCTCATGCACTGTCACATGCGCTCAAACTCATACAGTGCACAAAGCAGTGGAATTTGTCCTCCCTGCACTTTCTTTTGCCCTCCATCCCTTCCTCTTACCCACCCGATGCCGTGTCTTTTACTGTCTCGTCTGTTTCCTTTCGCTGCTTCTGCTTTCTCACGCTGCTGATTTAGTTAGCCTCCATTATTGTGCAAGTCTGTTTAATTACACAGTTTCACTTCGGGCAATTTGATGCTCTTCATCTGGCTGGTGATGTGCTTTTCACAGGAACTAAACAGATCACGTGAAGAAATACTTCACAGCATGAACTACGCCGGAGTTCAGTTAGTTGTGATGCATTTAAGACAAACTTCACCAGATCTGCTGCACTTCGGAGATGCACTTTGTCTTGCAAATCGACAGCATGGGTGACAAACAACACAACCAGATACAAATCACCATTTCTGGTCAGAATTTTAAGACAAAAATCTGAATTTAATGCACAGATGCAAACATTCATGCAGTCTGGAAACCCACAGCCCAACTTCCCATTGGTTATGAATACAGACTAATTTGATAAAGATAAATTGATGTCAGTGCTTTTGAGATTGCATTTCTGCATGTGCACTGTTTACCTTCATGCAACCAATGCTCCCTTAAATATGTTTGCATAGTATTTAAATGCACTGGCATTTATATAGCACTATATACCACTCAAGCACCTGCAAGCTACATTTAGCCATTCAGTGCTTTCTTCTGTACACTTCACACACCTTATCTAGCTCTAGATCCCTGACCAATTTAGAATCACCGGTAAAGCCACCATGCATGTCTTCGGAGCCAAAGGCACAAGGAGAACATGCAAACTCCACACAGAAATATAACTTGGATAGTAGCAGAAATGTTGTCCCTTACATGAGGCAGATTCAACATTTTAAGATTTGTGTTTTGAAACATTCGTCAAACACAAGCCGGGTGTGACAGATGTTAGCTTGGACTGAAGGGAGTTTGCGAGCCACATTTTTTAATAATTGTCAGATAAATCGATAAAGTAAAGAGTCACGAGTTGTCGCTACAGCCTGTAATTACATTCACTTTTAAATTCTGCTCTTTGAAGAGATTTCTTTATCTCTGATTTCTGATTATTGGGAAAATAAAGACTCAAAAGTTCAGTCCAGAACTTTAATTTTCTCACATTCTGTTCTGTATATACCAAGTTTTGTACTTACACACATGCAGTAACAGAAACAAGTGATGAGAGCCTTTTTCTTCTTCATGACGCCTGACTACTAAATGTCAAGGTTTGACAGGATTTGACATTTCTAGTTGTCAAACATGAAAATACTGTATGCAGCTGACACGTAAGACACGCTGTAGTTTTTAAACTTTTCATAGTAGCTGCTGATGCTCTTGTCTACATGGGTTTCTCTCAGTTGTCACTCAGCCTTCGTTTCAGCAGTGACTTTTGACCCAGACATGCCGCAGGCACTTTACACATGGCTGACTGAGTCATTCGTCCGTGCGTGTGTGTTTGTTTATGCCGTTGGCTCTGTTACCACTCGTTTGGATGTAGGGGTTCGGAGGCTCTTCAGAGCTGTATTAGTGGATTTTTTTGTGTATGTATATGTTCGGCATTCTTTAAAAATACATTTTCCCCAAAAAATGTGTCTTCATGGATCTCTTTTGAAAAATAAAAACTAAAGTGAGGTCCAGTGCAAATTGCGTGAGGTAAAGTGTGTCACAAGTCTGCAACAGCTGTGTGGAGTCATCTGAGAGCAGCCTGGGATGGAGTATTTTTGCTTTCAGGATCCTTTCACATCATCATCCTTCTGTCCAACTGGCTTCAGGTTCACCTGACTGGGAGGGGATTTTGACAAGTTGAAAATATCTCCATATGTGCTGTTATATTCAGAGTATCCTGTATATTGTTTAGTATATTGAAGCCTGGATCCTTTCTGGTTTTGTTGGTGGTGAACAAACTCGCAGTGTCACGAGTTCATGCTGAGTGCCTCGGGTCAAACAGCCACCAGAAAGCCCCTCATATTTCATTTAGGTTTCTTCGAACACAGCTAGCCTTCGAGCCCTGCTGCAGGAGCTTGCGTCACGCTCATTTGTGTCCCGTGGTATTTTTAGCTTAATTGGTCAACATTAAAATAAAGCTACAGAGGTGCTCGCACAAGTGCAAACTGCCTCTAACCAAAATAGAAAAAGGCCCCAGTGCACAAACGAGTCCTTACTTGGCAGCTTTATTAAATGTTGCTACCCATGAGAGCCAGATTGAGCTGAGTAGTACACAGTGTTGTATGACATCCTTTTTTTTGGGGGGGGGGGGAATTTT
>VVHJ01063185.1:7934-23231 GCA_015107715.1 Tylochromis polylepis | reverse complement strand
CCCCCTCCAAACCCCCCCCCCTGTCCCAAAATGAAAAAAAAAAAAAAACCAAACAAAAAAAAGCAACAACTCCGGAATGGCTAAATTGAAAGTGCGTTTTTCCATTATTTTCAGGTTCGACCACCGCCAAGCTATTTCCTTGTTTGCTTGTGCCCAGACTTTGCAATGAGGATGTCTCTTTCATTCGCAGCCTTACAGACAGCTTGTTTGGTTCAGCAGCTGCCCAGGGACTGCAGAGGATGCTAGAGAGAGCGCAAGTCCAACATTGTTCGCTGTAGTCAGGTGCTTCCAAGGACAAGATGATATTATCACACTCAAAGAGATGTGTGTGCATGTAAGACACACCAACTTTATGTTTCCTAATAAACTTTTTTGAATGGACATGTTTTTCACTGAAGCGGGAAGAAGACAAATCTGACATACAACATGTAATACTACAAAAACACAATTAAAGAATAAATAAAAGAAAAAAATAGGGCAATTTCTGTTTCAGTTCACTTACAGTTAACTAAGCTTCTCAGCACCTGGTCCTTTGCTTCTCCGTCTTTGTTTATTCTACTGCCAATGCAAGCATCCTGCTGGACACACAGTCAATCATCCCAAAATGTCAGCACCAATGAGCTGTGGCAAAAAGCCAACAACCAGAACCCCCAATGAGCGACTTTCACACATTTAGCAGAACGCCTCACATCAGAGATATCCGGTGCATTTCACTTTCCAAAAAAAGCTGTTGCCACAGCACATTTGCTCCCACTTAGCACTCAACATTCACAGAGAGACAGTGAAATCCTTGTTGTTCAGAGTGATTAACAGGAAGGAAAGAGAGAGAGAGAGCAAAAGAAAAAAAAATTTCCCAAATTGGCTGCCTTCCAAAATGCATTTGTCTTCATTTGTCAGAGGTGAGCCACTCTGTTCTGCTGTGCAGGGTAGTTTGACTCCGAAAGCAACGAGTTGGCTCAGTATTGACGAGTCAATCAGCAAAGGTCAGCAGGTTTAGGGGAAGTGGGACACCTGAGCGGGACTTAATCTCCTTCGTCCTTTAAGTGAAGGATTTTGGATGAATAAGCAGGTGCTGGAAAGCTATTATCTACCCCCTGCCTGGATTTGTCATCAGCCAAGGGCAGAGGGGCCTGGAGAAATGCCAGCTGCACTTACTAATACACACAGAGAGACATTTGCAGAAGAGCCAGAAGTTGGCACCTGCCATTTTGACTCTCTGATAGGCATCTAATGCAACCTCCCTCTGCTCTTTTATCTCTCCTCTCCTACTCACTTCCTCTTCCCACAGACGTAAGCAAATCAAAGTAATGGTTGTACAGCTGGAGCCTGTGTCCTCCGCTGGATAGCTGACATAATTGTCCCCCCCTCTGCTGCTTAATGGAGACAGTGTGCACATCTGACATCCCTGTAAGTGCCCCAGTTCCCTAAGTGACATGACAATGTTTACGACTCCACGGGCCTCAAGGGTGTTGGAAGTTTCCAAATTCATAGCCAATTGAACAGTAGTTTACAGATGATTGCACTGTGTCCAATAACATCAATGAGATGTCTAAATTTATGGCACAAGACCAAAAAAGCTTGCATTTGTGAAATGTGGGTTAAAAGCCTGGAAGACATCAGTAAGACAGGTCTGCATCGGACAAAGTTGTGGACTTTATAAATTGGTATAATCAATTACAGATGTTGAAATGTGAAACAGCAAGACTGTCCAAGATTTACAAGATCCCGCAAAAGAGGGAACAGAGAGGATGACATGTGTTTGTTTAAACCAGAATGTTCCAAGTTAAATGTGACAGCAGGAGAGATCTCATCAAGTGTCTCCATCATGGCTGCCAGTGACAGAGTTCATAAAAACATGGCTCCGACTGAAGCGACTCACACGAACTGCTAGACAAATAGGTTACACACACACACACGCACACTTTCTTGGCTGTCAGACACACGGAGGTCAGGAGAGCCAAGGTCAAAATGGGAGCATGTGGAAAGGGTTTATTTCCCACTTGTCAGCGTAACCTTGATGATGTCAGCTCATCCGCAGCGGATACTTAAGAACAAACCAACATTAAACTATCAAAAGTCCAAAGAATAATAGTAATAGACGGCACCACGCCAAGAAGAGGAAACATCAGGACAGTGAATCATTTTATAAACCTGGCAGTCAACCAATAAAAGTTAAATTCTCAGATTTCCTAACTGCTCAACTTTGAGTTTGAATTAAAACCACACACAACATCCAGCCCACTTTTAAATCGTACACAGCCTACGGGGATTTCGTCAAACCTGTAAAAATGAGAGCAGTCGTGGCACTGGAGGGAGGACTGGGGTTTAACTAGTGCAAATGTCAAGAAAAAGTTGGTGAGATATAAACCGACTGACAGACCAGCGCTGCCATGGTCTCTGTGTCTTACATTGTGTACTTACCTCGGTGTACTTTCTACTTCAAGCACATAGCTGCGTGTTCACGCTGACAGGTACAGCAACATATAATGCACTATGATGTACTCGTAACAGTTAAAGAGCTGAATGTGAAGTGCTATAAATGTCTCACCCTTAATAGCCACCACCTTGGCTACAGTCATGTGAAAAAGAAAGTTTTCCACAGGACTTTGTGCAGTCCTGTGGAAAACTAAATATACCCCATGATTCAGCAGGTTGTAAAACCACCTTTATCAGCATTAACTTTAAATAACAGTTTTCTGTATGGCTTTATCAGTCTCTCACATTGTTGTGGGGGAATTTTGGCCCACTCTTCTTTACAACATTGGTTCAATTCATTGAAGTTTGTGGGCAGTTGTTTATGAACAGCTCTCTTAAGGTCCCACCACAGCATTTCAATCGGGTTGAGGTTTGGACTTTGACTGGGCCATTGCAACACACCTTGTTTCTTTTCTTTTTCAGCAATTCTTTTGTAGATTTGGCAGTGTGCTTTGAGATCCTTGTCCCCAATTTGGGCCAAGCTTTAGCTGTCGGACAGATGGCCTCACATTTGACTCTACAATACTTAGAAAGGAGTTCATAGTTGACTCAGTGATTGCAAGGTGCCCAGTCCTGCGGCAGCAAAACAAGCTCAGAACATTACCCCTCCACCACCGTGCTTGACAGCTGCTATGAACCAGGCGTTTGTACTGATATGTCGTGTTTTGTGTTTGTCATTCAGTTGTTCAGTCTTTTTCTAATTGTGCTATCATGAACTTTTCATATTTAATGTGCTAACTGAGGCCTATAGAGTGTGAGATGTATCTCTTGGCTTAGTTTCTTTAATCATTGCACGGTCTGATAGGATATTGTTGCAATGTGCTAACAGACACCTAAATGCTGCAGACGAGCAAACTGCCAAAACTTTTGCTTTTATAGAGGTGCTCACACTTGTCGAAGATCAGTTAAGCAGTGCATTTGATTAACAGCTCCTGGCTGCTACTTACACTCTTAAGTCTTATGAAATTGGTCAGGTTGCACTTTTTTTTTTTTCACAGGATTTCATTTATGAGGAGGGGCCACCAAAACGTTTATAGCTCCAATGGGGATGCTAATACTTGCTTGCCAGGTATCACCAGCACTCATTACTATAACTGGAATTATCGTCATAAATATACAGGAAATTTATAAGAAAAAGGTATTCAAGTGGTTATAAATATGTACAAAATGCAGCAACTACTATGAAAAAGCTGTGAAACATTCCAATCATCTTTTCCCCCAACTTACTATGCTCGAGTTTAGCCATCACCACTCAAAATTCAGGCAGCACATATGTGTGTAGTGTGCATGTTGTACTACAAGAGTCCAAACTGAGACACAGTCAGTGACCAAACATTAGGGAGAGGTTTTTAATGGTGAATATTCGTAAAAGTATGTCTAACTGTTGTTTATAATGTTTTTTTTGGTCTAATATTTTATCCCAAAGTCGAGCACATGAAGACATCCAACTTCTTGGAAAGATGCCATACTGTTTGACCTCATACACACACAATCAAGGCAATGGGCCTCGTTATAATACCTGTAAGCTCACACAAACCTCCCATTAGCTTTTCATGGCACCGGCGCCCATCGGCTGAATGATCAGGCGATGATGCCAAAGCAATATCTATAATTAGGACATAGAGCCAATGGAGAATGAACCCTGTGCTTGGCTCCTTCCCGTAAGCAATTAAGACTGAAGCAGACAGATCACTGTGTCAGAGGTTTGATTGAGGAGTGGGCCAAGTGCACAGCTGAGGACGTTATGGCTTTCAAGCTGAGTGGGTTTTACTGCGCTGACAAAATGGGTTTGTCAGCCACTTTTGTTTGTTTTACAGATTTAGCCGTTTAATATCACTTAGCATACACCAATGGCAGATGTTTATGATTAGGAGGCAAATTTATTTGGAATGCCATATTATGCAAACATTAGCACTCATAAACCAAGATATTAGGTGTGGACAACCAATGTTAAAAAGACATTGTTCTCAAACAATAAACTTTCTTTCTTCTCAAACTTCAAATGTTATAAATGTCTAAAACTGACTCCTGGTATTAAATGGTACTGTTAAGCAAAAATATTCAAGAAGTCGAAGCTATTTTCCAAAGACTATAAGGTAATTAATGGTGGAGTTAAAGCCTCATGGTCCACTTACACAGGTGTTTACTCTTGGCTGAGCAGGGCTCTACTTAAAGGAGTCTACTTAAAGGAAAGATGTACCCTTAGGCCCCCTCCTCGATTCAGAGATGGTCTTTCCCTTTTCACGTAAATGGCCTCCTTGACTCCCCGCTCAAACCAGCGTTCCTCCATGTCCAGGATGTGTACGTCCTCATCATTGAAAGAGTGTCCACTGACCTGTAGGTGTGAATTGTATTAATGGCTATTGATCAATTGTCATTGATCAGTGGTTGTTGATCGGTGGTCATGATGATTTGCATATTAATGAAGAAACTGACCTCACAGCCCATTGTTAATGAGTGGTGCTAGTTTCAGTCACTATGCAAATCTGCTGTTTATAAGGTTGGGGAAACCAGCAGTCAGCTGAGACTGAAGAAGTCACTTGGATGAGTGACAAAACGTTTCTCCCACTGAAAACGCTACGTCCAGATGAACAGAATTTTTGGGGACACGTGAATAATTGCTAACACTTCTTATGTAGAAAACTAGTTAAGCTACAAGTTTTTTGCAGCAGATGTTCAGACTTCACAGAATGCTGCAGTGGGAAAAAGCAGCAGTGTTTCACTCTTCGAGGTTCTGCTTTTGTGCACTGCCATGCAACACTTTATGGACCTTCATTTTTAATTACACCTGTGCTTTCTCAACTGTGAAATGTCAAAAAAAAAAAAAAAAAAAAGGTTTATAGGCAGTTTTCATGGCACTCTGTAGTGTTACAGCGGGATAATGGGCTTTCTATTGTTGGAGCTGTCCCACTGGAGTTGTTGCAGACCATGGCACAACTAAACATTTTGTGACATTATGCAATAAACTTGCGTTTAAAATAGTTACTTCAAAGATGGGGACCAGGTTTGCGACATCTTTCCACCTTATGCGTGTTTGGTACATGCCAGTTTAGCTTACCCGGTTGAGCAGGTGACTGTAAGCTGCAGGGTTCAGTGCAGAAGCCTAGGTTTTAAATCAATCCAGGGCCCTTTGCTTTGTGTCTTTCCCCTCTTTCACCTTCCCTTTCCTGGCTAAGCTCCACTTTTCTGTCAAAAAAAAAGCCCCAAAACGTTTAACTAAAAAAAGAAAAGCAAGTTTGTTGTGTCAAGATAACAAAAAGACAGAGTTGGTTTGCAATTGAACAGGGTCAGTTGGGAATTACATGCAATTCTTTTGTGATATTTAGGCAGTTAACTGTGATAAATCTGTTGCAATCTACATACAGAGAAATTTACACATACAGAAATTTATGCCCTATAATCAGAGTCCAGCCAAAACCTCATAGACCTCAAAGATCTACAAATAGTGACGTAGTTGCTGCAGGATGAGTCAACTGCAAATTGACAAAGGCTTTCAGTAACCTTGCTTTTATATAGGAATACAACCAGAACACAACCATCTGAGTTGTCTCCTATTGTAAAGAGATGCGAGTTGCGTACAGACTGACTCAGGATGAATGCAACGTGTTGGCAATCTGTCTGCATTTCTAAATTAGCAATTGAATTATTTGCAAACCTTTACGAGTCCATCTGAGACTGCATGTCTTTGCAGACATGTTGCTTCCAGCCTGGTGAACTGTACAATCACCTTGCAATTGAAAGTGGCTGCACAGAGGATTAGGATGTTGCATGCTCAACTTCTGCACAGCCCCCCAAAAAATCAACACAATCACCAGGCAACTGCAGATTTTTCTTAGTCGCAGAGAGGATGTTGTCCTGTCATTTTGTTTTTGTTTTTTTTTTTTACTCTAGGGTGACCGAGCCATTATGCAGCCAAGTCATCATTAATGACATTTGTATCATCTGTGCTTGTCTTGCAACGACAAGTCAAACATGAAAAACATTAGTACAAGAGTCCAGTGAATCATTTACATCCCAGCATAAATATACTAACTTGAGTCTGAGCAGAAGTGTAATCAACCTAACTCTAAACAGCTCTGTGGGAGCCCTACACTTTATGCTGTGAATACAAACCCACACCAGCACACCAAAACTTAAAATACCCACACACACTGTAATTTGACTGTGATTATAACAGCTATTAATGAAAGAATGAACACTGTCCTAAGAAATGCTGCAATCATTTCTTGTTATTCTCAAACACTTTTTTTCCAGGCAGATAGATCTGTTGTTTGACAATAAATAGCATTGAATGTTTGCTTGGAAGGTGTTTTGGAAAAGGGATTTATCGACCAGACCGAAGGCCATCATTGGTGGTCTTCCTTACTTTTGTTTATAGTCAAAGACTAAATCATAATACAGCAGTTTTTACATCATGATACAAGAGTAATTAGAGCAGAATGGCCAGTAATAAACATATCTGCAACAGTGGTAACCACTGGTCACTAGGTTGCTGTCATTTCCCTGACTGGTTGGTTACATTGGTTGCTTATTGTTGCTAGGTGAAACAGGTTGAAAAGGGGTACACAGTGAAGCACCAAAAAACTCCTTGATATTGCTGCAGTTGCCTCTAGTTTGAATGGAAGATTCAAACTTGTTTGCAAACACTTGCCAAGTGATAGTGAGACTTTGAACAGGGTGATGCGCGGGTTGCTTGTCTTCAAAGTAAAAGCTACGCCTTTAAAAACGATTTCGGGGTAAGGCAAACGTTCTCTGTTTCCTGTTCATTTCACACACTTTACAGCTTCATCACCAATTAGCAAGTAATTGGCAAGTCTTTGCAGACACAAAAGACAAAAAGTGTCGTTTGTGCAAACTACAGGCAGTCCACTAGCAATCAAAGCAATCACAAGGTGGTTTCTGATGCTGCACCAGCAACCTGTAGCACCCACTTGCTAGGTAACACAGATTTTTCCCCCAGTGATCAGAGGTTGCCAGGGGGTCGCCGACAGTTCTCAAGGCCTGTGTGGCTGAGGGCTAAAACATAAGTGGAGTTTAAACAGGGCCAAATTATTGCAAGCTAAAGCTTTCACACAAAGTTACACAAAAAAGAGGGTGTGCACTTTACTAATCTAGCACCACTTTCCTGAAATGCCCTTTAAGCAATACAAATGTCCTAAATTACACGGAAATATGCTCAGTAAAACAGTAAGCCTACTTGAGTTTTTATTTTTGTTTAAATAACTACACACTTCCCTTTAATGGCGAAAGCCGTGAAGCTGTGAGTAAGTAGCTGTTTAAGTAAATGGATGAATAATACAAGAGTTTAAAAGGCACACGGAGAGACAAGTACATAACGTATGTGCTTATACAGGCTGAGCGTCGGCTCAGCGTGAGGCCCCGTGTGTGTGCATATGTGCGTGTTAATATTATATGACTAACTAGAGACATTAAATTTAATAAGGAATTTACATTTCAAATAGAGGGCATGTCTTCGGTAAAATGTGTTGATCCACAAAGCACGATTTCCTCTGTAAGTGTTAACCATGTAAGTATATACAAAGCTCAGTGCACACTTCCACGCAACAGGACTGTAAAAATCTTCAGGCGCTCTGCCTAATTGGTCCCGCTATGATATTTTCTTACAGATCCCTTGAAGATTTGTTGATATTAATATTTTATGAGTGAGATTTTGCAGACTCTTGCCAACTTTTGGAAATTAATGAGCTGGGGATGCACAAGATCCCCTGCCAACATTCACAGCTAATGCAGTGTGTATCACAAGAATGACCTGTGTTTTGTGTGCATGTGTATAGTCTGGGTGGGTGAGTATGACCTCAGTATGTGTGTGTGTGCATGTGTGTGCAGTTGGTTCACTTATTTTTTTTCACATTTTCTTTTTCCAAGCAGCCTTAAAATAAACTCCCTCAGATGTTCTCTTAACTGCAAAAAAGATTTAAAGTCAGATACAAGATCAATGAAAGCCAAGTTCACGCTCCCCTGGTGACAGAAATCGGGGATTAATATCACGTATGCACAGCTTGCCCTCTTTCAAAACTTCTACGGTGGAAAAGACCAGCTTCACTGGCTTGAAGAAGGGAAACAGGCAGCCGTATGGAGACAAGACTCCAGTTTAATATTTGAGGAGTAGATCACTCATTCATTAAACTTTAAAACAGATTAAAAGAGAGACACCAGAGGTGATTTTTCTTCTTACAGTAGAGCATTAATATAACTGTGGAAGGTTGATGTTGTGCAAAAGGTGCATACCAGGATTTTGCCTAACCTTCACATAAAAATCAAAGCTAAAACAGACAAATGTCTTCAATTATTACGGTCGGGCTCCATGGTGAGTTTTTCTATCTCATTCCAAGGCACCAATCCAGTGCTTTTCAACACTTCGCAGTGCTCAACAGCGGTTTAGAATTTAAAAGGTTATTATATTTTTCTGTAAAGACTTCCAGCGTGAGGCGACCTGTTCTTCTGAGGTATTCACATTTTCATGACCATTTCAAGCTTCTTTGATCAATAGTTTGTGATAATCAAAAGGTGAAGGTGAGTCTGTCATTCCAGGGAGCTGTTGTCGGACATGTGGTGAGCTCGCCTCGGGGCACTTCTGGTAAGAATAGAGTCATTCAGTGCTACTTCTGAAATTACAAACATCATGAGGCAATTATCAATTTCCTGACAACCTCAGATGAAACATGCGTCATGCAGAGAGGGCCTCCGACCAGTGATAATTATTTCTAGATGGTATAAGGAGTTTCCTTTTCCGGCACAGACTGTTTATTTTCTGTCGATGAAGATAAACAAATAGCCTTAAGAACTAAAATGGTATGAAATTCAGACATGAACCTCACTTGATTCAGGGCGAGAAAAGAATTCAGCCAGTCTTTTACAGCATAACAGAAATACAAAGAAAGCTAGGTATGTGCTTGTTTTTTCTTTTCGTGCAGTATACTTTCCAAAGTAACTAAAAACATCTAGGAACCTGACAACAGGTCCAGGGGAAACAAGTTCAGATGATCGAGCATGGTGTAAACACAACCTCAAGTTAATAAGACTCGCCTGAAAGCGAAACCCAAGCAGAACAGCAGAATTACAACCCAAGCGCTCGGCTGTAAACATCCACTGTTTACACCCTGCTTTCCTGGTTATACACTAACCTACTGTACTTACCGTAGCTGTGCAAGCTCACACTTTCCCTGCACGTCATTAGTGGAATCATGCCCACACTCGCTTTTGAGTTATACCTCAGAATAAAGTGGGTGTCAATCTGGCTAGGCTTGTCTTTACAACAAAAAAAAACCCTAGCTTATCATAACACAACTTTTGTCTGTTGATTTGTTCAACGCATTTTTAGCAGTGCCACCCCCATTTAGATGAAACTGAGCATGTGCCGTTACACCCTGATATATTTACACGGTCCTCCTACAACTGATAAAGCCCCATTTTTCACAGGAAAAGAAAGTAGTGAGGATTAGGTAAGTGACAAACAAATTGGTGTTCAAGGGTTACAAAGTTCAGAGGTGAGTTGCTTAAAATACCAGCAGTCATCAGTAGCAAAACACAAGCAGTGCACAGACTTACGTATTGCTCACATTATTTAAGGCAGTCTGGAGCTCAAATAATCAGCTAAATGCAGTCAAATGTTCCTCGGCTGTTCAGCTTTTCTTATGCCTTTCTTCATTTTACTTCCAACGCATGGAAAAGTTACTCAGCTTTTAAACTACGTGACTGACTCGATAATGTTGTTATGGGAAACGGCAAGATGTATTTTGGAAAAAAATATATTCAAATGTCTCCATAATGAGCGCGAGTGATCATCGAGGTAAAAGGGAGACAAATGTGGGAGATGGAGGAAAGAAATCTGCATTCGAAATGGAAAAAAAAAAAGCCAGAGGAGAGGAAAAAGAAATAGCAACTCAGGGGGCAAAGAAAGCATAAACACAGGAAATTATTCATAGTCTGAAAGTTGTGTTATTCACAGGCTTGGCAAAAACACTGAACGAACACGACTGAACACACACACACACAGTACACACTTGCTTGGCTTTGTGCGCCGAGTTTGGGAGACACATCTCTAGAGTGCGGTGCAGCCTTCCACTCTGCTCAATATTGCATGAGCTTCCACTAAAGTTGAACCCTGCCTTTTGTTTTAGTTAAGCAGCAGAATAAATAGAGCATAGCCGCAGCATCATAGGGACAATTAAATAAACAGCAGCACCGGGTTTTAGGAGACAGTGTCGTGCTAATCACTCGCTGCACTGAGAGCACTGCGCTGTGATACAATTAAATCACAGCCATTTATTACACTGTAAACTAAAGCCTGGGAAGAAAAACAGATAGGGATTAGGGATATATTTTCCTTCTAAATGTGTAACATGGGCGCCGAGCATGCTTCAGTGTTAAAAAAAAGGGGGAAAAAATGGCAGATTGTGTAGGTGTGTATGTGTGCGATGGGGTTGCTTCTCAAGCTCGAGACTTTAAAACAGCACAGGGGATATTTGAAATAATAACTAATGCAAAACAGCGGATTTGAAAAGAGATTTATTCGGTTCTGCATCACAACCGGTGAGTCAGCCTTTATTCCATAAACCAAAGCTTATCTGTCTCTTAGGATGGGTATGATAATATTGTACCAGACAATAGGATTGAAAAGAGGCTGAATTCAAGCGCAAACATTTATGTGGGCATGTCATGTTTGCGCGCTTCTCTGCAGCCATACCGCGGCACTGACAGTGTGAGCTTTTCACTGGCATTTGTGACTGAAAATAGAACAGATGTGAGCAAACTGTGAAATGGAATTAGGAGCATGTGTGCCAATAAAAATATTAGCAAAAATCTTTACTTCCAAACATAAAGAATGATGGAGAAAAAGCAGCAAAAACAGATCAGGCAAACTGAGAACATTCAGTCGGCAGCTGACATTTAGCAAACTTTGTCCGTGCACTGGCAATAATTAATGTTACTTTCATTTGGATACCCTTTGTGTTGCCGTCAGATGGAATAGGTAATAATGACAGCATTTCTTTTAAAGCCTTGTCTAGATCATTGCTGTACAGCTAGATAAAGTGTTAATAAACCAAACTAATCAAGCTGAGCCAGGACAGGAAATAAGCTGATGCTGCTCTATGGTAATGCTAAAGCTAATGCTAAGTGAGCAGGCTGAGCAGAGAGATTCTGTTCAGAAATGAGAACATTAAGTGGGTTTACTGAGCAGCGTTCATCACTGAATCACTGCAAAGCAGCTCGACATGGACAAGTGAGCCTTTTACATTGACCTCGGCAGATTAGAGTAATCGCTCACTGCTTTAGCAACAGGATGCATTTACGTTCCCTAGTGCGCACAACACTAACACCAGCCATTCTCAAGAGCTGTGCGAGCTGCACGTCATATGAGAGGAAGAGCAAACAGTGGATGGAAATCACTGATGCAGTTACATGATCGAAAAGCAGGACTTTTAGCAGATAGCTAAAAATCTTGACCCGTGTCACAACATCCAAGGTAGAAAATATTTTTTTTGTTTTATTATGTGATAATACTGTGCAGCTCCTGATGTGTTATTTATTAATAAAATGTTCTGGGGTTTTTTTGGGGTTTTTTTATTGTATGAGAAATATTATTGAAGTATTTCCTTGGAATATTGCGATATAATTTTGAGTTTATATCACCCACCCACCCTACTCCTGAAACCATGCTAAGTGTATGTAAAGAAGATGTCAGCTGTATCCTTAAAACACTAAGATGTAAAAAACAAACATTAGTCTAAAAGTGACAAAAAATAGAATAATTTTCTTATCTTTTTTTTGCTTATTTGATTCAAACTAGATTAATGTTAATAAAAAGGTAATCTACTAAAATTTGTACGACTAAAAATAATTGTTCAATACGTACTACTTCATTATAGAGGAGATATAGAGGTTGTCATATAATTTGCAAGTTTAAAGTAGTTAGAATGAGAACAAGGCATTTTTTAATATACTAAAATGTCATAATGGGGTAAATGATGACTGCACAATGTGGAATGTGCTTTGTGGCTACAGAATACTGGCACCATCTGTGTTTAGATTGGTTCACACTGCAGTTCAAAATGTCACTGGAAACAAAATCTTCTGGGAAAGTTGAGACTCAATTACGCAACAAAAACTGGAAGACGATATCACTTTTGTTTTTCCAGCTACCTGAAGTGGCAAAACCAGGCAAAAGAAGAGAGTCCCTTGTTTAAAAAGGAAACAAAGGCAAAGAGTAAACTTTGGATAGGCATTCACTTGGCGAAGACAACTCTAGGAACCAGGAAGGTTTCGGTGCAAGGGTGGGAACACGTATGCGGACAGTGGAGGACTCCACGGGCAAACAGTTGTTCCTATTTCCTAGTTCACTTGGAGGATGCATGCACTGCTAGAGCACTGTCCATGCAATAAGTTGGAGCAAACGTGGACACTGTCATGTAGGCTGGCGTTAAACCTGTGCTGACAGCTTGCGTCATTTGCACCAAAGCAGAAAGTACAGTTTAATAGCTGCTTCGTACTTTGTGCACAAATGATCCAATATTTTTGGTCTGTTTCAATGGTCACTGCGTCAGATCAGGCAATTATTCTCATAAAAACTTGTCTTTTAAAAACGTATTCCTCTCTGATCAAACATGCTTGCCATTTTTTGTTACTAGCAAAGTCGTATGTGAAGGAGGTGCTAGCAAGTGAAAACACTGCAAACACACAATGGTAACTGAAGCAATGTGTATGATAGTTCGCTGTCTGGTGTTACTCGATTTCATAGTTAATGGCTCAGTCATAGAACAGCAACCTCCTTACAACTAGGAGAAAAATCAGTGGTTGCCCAGTCACTGCACTGAATTTGCTGTTGAAGACTGACTGCAAGTCACAACAATTTGCGATTATTTCCAACTGGTCACCCAGAAGTCACTTTTTGATTCCAAGGTGACTACACGGGTCGTCAGTTGGGAGGTAACCTGCTTTCAAATAATTGTGGTCCAACTCACACTGACTGCAATCACTCTTTGGCGAAGGTTTGCAAATTATCACAGCCTACTTTATAAATGCAGATACTGCCAACACACTGCAATCAATCTGAAACAGCAGTGAGTGCAACTCATGTGTGAAGCATCTTTCTGCAATAGGGGACTCGATGCAACCAGTTGTATTTTTTTATAAATTCATATATAAAAGCAAGGTTGCCGAGCTGGTATGTCATTTGCAGTAAAATAGCCATCCTGCAGCAACCATGTCACTATTTGTGGAGGAATTTCTGAAATTCTAAATTTCAAATCGATGATGTTTTGGCTGGACTCTGAATTGAAGTAGTTAATCTGTATTTCTGTTTTTTTGTATCCAGACAGCAACAGACTTGCAAGAGACGACAAGAGATTTGTGATTTTTTGCCAGATTTATAACAGTTAATTGCCACATTATCTTAGACTGTGTGTAATTTCCATTCATTCCACTCACTTTAAAGATGGCAACTGACTGTGAGTAGTTGCAGATCTGGCAACAAGATCAGTAAGTTATTTGGACATAGCTGGTTGTGCCACAGTCTCTAGCCATTGTCTTCCTTCACTGGAGCATTATCTTAGAATTGAACACAACTGAGTGACTTAACCAAACTCAGTGTCTGCTGGAGTGAGTGAATGCTCTGCGCTCTTATTGGTCAACCTCACAGAGATGACAGAACCATCATGCTAGATGTGAAAAACAAAATTTAACATGCTAGCCTGTCAGTTTTTTGTCCCTTATGGCACATGCTACACGACATAAAACAGTTGTCATGGAAATGCGCATTTTTATTTCCATCAGCTGTTACCCCCTAACCCACTTCCTGTGCAGTCTTCTTTAGTAGTGTGATGAAATACCAGGTGTTTAATATTTATGATAAAGGTAAAAAGTCAAGGGAACACAAAAGTGTGCTGCTAGTGTGGCACAAAACAATTGAATGACCCAGTGATACACAAACACTAATACAATTAGCAGTGACACCTGCCTATTAGGAAGTGTCGAGGTCTTGCTGCATCATGCATAAAAACAATATTGCGTCAATCTGAGTTAATATCCCAGGTCTTCAGAAAGTGTCATCAATTAAAGCAATGTCAGGGAATGTAACTCTGGTTTACTGCTCTTCCAAATGACAGCTCTCCAGCACAATTACCCGTCCATTCACTCAGATATATATCATTTTCATTATTTGATTGTATTTACTTCCACACAGATGCAACAAGTGCATAATTATGGCTGTAATTAAGCTGCAAAAAAAAACAAAAAAAACACAAGCACTACCACACGAGCACCTTTGAAACAATGAGTGCTCGATTCATTAGCATCTGCTGTAAGCTTATTAATCATCTAACAGGCAATTAGCAAGCTGTTACCATTGGCGGCTGGTATGTAAATATATTCCTGGGTTAATTTCTTCCTCAGATAATAAAGGAAACATTATGAAAATGAGCTCTGCCACTATGTAAATGATCTATGCTGTTAATTGTGCCACAGTGTTTCAACTTGGATCTGCAAATGGCAGCGTGATGGGCTGGCACGGAGGTTATATGCCAGGTTGCTGAGGGAATGAAAGTGGTAGGCATCACACTGCAGCCTGCATGACAATTTATGGGGTGTTCAAATGCCTTCCGCAAGCCCTTCTGTCAAATAGATAATAAACCTTGGCTAGCAGAGGTGGGCCCAGAGGGACTGGCCATGTGTGAAAGAGTGGGGGAGTAAAAGCAATATATGGTAAAAAGAAAAAATTTAAAAAAATAAGGATTGTGTATGTGTGTCCAGTCCTCTCCACACTGAATAAGCCTACTGCTTAATACAACACCAGCATATATTATA
>VVHJ01063183.1:29882-62296 GCA_015107715.1 Tylochromis polylepis | reverse complement strand
CACACACACACACACGGATGAACTGAATCATGAGGCTCTAAAGCACACGCCCACAACAGCAGCATCACTGTGCTGCACCACAGAGAGAGACCAGCCTATACTCCCATCTCTG
Source organism: Tylochromis polylepis (assembly GCA_015107715.1). NCBI lineage: Eukaryota > Metazoa > Chordata > Actinopteri > Cichliformes > Cichlidae > Tylochromis > Tylochromis polylepis. Next base: position 62,184 of record VVHJ01063183.1, on the reverse strand, counting down.
ACTCTCCCTCTAGTCCTCCTCTTAGTCTCTGTTTGCCTCATTCTCTTTCACACGCAAACAGACAGACACACACATAGAGGCAGACACGTGCTGCAGGGAAGATCTGAGTGTTGGGTCGCTGAGCATTCATATCCCCCTCCCCTTCTTTTCTTTCTCACTCTCACTCTCTCTCCTCGTTCACCTTGTCTGTTCTGGCTGTATGGTTTATCGTTGCGTCAGAGCCAAAGAGAGCCAGCGAGAAGCATGCCGGGGGAGAGCACTCACAGATCCGTGCCCAGCGACAAGCATCCAGGGCAGGAACCTGAGGAAACAGGGCTCCCTGGACCAGGTAGGACCACTGGGCTTGAGCATTGGGAAAGGAGAGGGTGTCCATTGATACTAATTAAGACAGAGACCAGGGCGTAATCAAAAAGAAAGGCTCGAGACTGTGTTGAGCAAGTAGTATTTAACAGATAGGATAGGAAAGATGGAAGAATTAGCAGGAAGGAAAGCAAAGGTAAAGGATTATTTGGCAAGCACTAACTGCTCAAAAATACCTGGGAGATCTCAGTTTAGACCTGGGTGATTTCTGTGTGTCTATTGACATGTGCAGGCTGAGTAAGCTGTGATTCAGCTGCATGTTTGCTTCCTCAGTAAACTGCATGTTGCCTCCCCTTCCTGCTTGCAGTTATTAGCAGCCTCCCAAGAGATTCCACTGCTAGACATCAACTCTCTTTTTACTGCTCAATACAGAATCCAAATTAGTAATCTGTTCCTTTCAGCTGCCACAGTTTTGTATGTACCGACTGATTTCCGAAACCATTGTGTAACTGCCCCCCCTCCCACCGGCATCCAGCCACAGTCCTCATCGGATCCCCAGTGCTCTTATCCCCCCACCCTAAATCTGGCCTCCTCACCCCCTATCACTCCTCCCACTGCTCCATGTTCATGCCACATCCGCATCCCCATCTCTACATCAGTTTTATGCGAGCTGTAAGTGCAGAGCAGTGTGGCGTAGCTCCTCCCTACCCCCAGCTTCAACAGGAACATGACACAGCAGCATGGCAGAGCACAGTTTAACACAAAAACACAACCTCACAGGTCCAAGAGCTTTTATCATTGTTGTTGTTTATTGTTTATGTTGCAATTGTAATATATGATCATTAAATATGTAATTGATAACAAGAAGAGGCTATAGTGAAAGTTAGTCCTTTAACTTTATTATAATCATAAATGACTTTGATCTCATTAGAGGACAGATAGATAGATAGATAGATAGATAGATAGATAGATAGATAGATAGATAGATAGATAGATAGATAGATAGATAGATAGATAGATAGATAGATAGAACAGAGACTCCCTCTTGGGGGTGGCAATCCAGCGCTGCATCCGCTGTGACGCAGCTTTAGTCTGCTCAACTGCGGCCTGTTCTTCATACGGTAAGCTGGGTGCTCAGTTTAACTGCATTCTCTGAGACCAGGCTCCAAGGCCGGGCAGTCATATTATGTCACTGACATATTTAGCAGCCTAGCTAAACAGTTTTTATGTACTTCCTATGATTGTTACAAAAGCGTGATAGAGCATTTCTAGATGTGTTTAGGGTATATATTGCTTGATTTTCTTCAACTTAGATATGCTCTAGAAAACCAATGCTATGTTAGCCTGTGTCACTGTAGCATAGTGAGGTTCTGTTGAGCTCCTGCAGGAGGAGACAATCAGAATCAGCCTGTTTATGTTCTGCTGAGACTAGGTTGGGCTGTAGCAGAGGAGTTGTCTTTTGTGCATTATGTATTGTGCATCTCTCTGACCTAACAGCAGCTTTTAGTCTGTGTGGTGTGACTCAGCACACACACAAACACACCTTGATCTTAATATTGGAGCAGTGATCGGGAAGAGCTTCTAAGTGCTGATGCTTGCATCTGTCACCTCCCCAGGGAGGGCAGGACAGCAACGAGGGAGGAGAAGCAAAGAGCATGTGCTTAGTTACTACTACGCCCTGCTAGATACATCTGCGTACAAAGCCAATCTAAAGCGAGGATCATATAGGAAAAGGCTAAGGGGTAATATAAAGGAGTGATACAAAGGATGAACTACATAACAGAGAGTGAATGTGATATCTAGGCTCCTAGGAGAACAAAACACATGCATGTGTCAGTGAGGGTGTGTGTATATGTGGCTGGCACTGAGCTGAGCCACTTGTGCGCTGTAATGACCAATCAGCATGTGAATTGAGGTCACCCTACAAATGGCCCAGTTAAATAAGGCTTCTGTTCTCAGAGTGTTGATGTGAGAAAGAGAAAAGAGCGCAGAGCATATCTTTTGAGGGATGTTTTAGGAAATGTGAAATTTTGCATTGTAGTAATCAGAACATCGAAGAACTGATTTAAGATGACAAATAGAATTTTTTTTTAAAGTATCTTCTTGCTTTTTACTTTCTTACTCATACCCAAGACTTCCTCCACTCCCTGTTGACACCATTTCCTCCATTCAGCCTGACATTTCATCTCAGTGATTTCTCTATTTCCAATGACAGGTGAGGACACAAGATGATAGCAAGGTCTAGAAGGACAAGAGGACAGAGAACGCTGTAATAGAATAACAGCTCATTTTGCCTCTGGCTAATTGTGCAATTGTGAAGGTTTACTTGGAAAGAAAGACTTGAGAGGAGAAAGAGAGACTTGCACAGGTGAAGATTGTTGTGTATGTGGAGAAACATTGTTTCTGACTTCCATCTATAGAGACCAGGCTTTTGGAGGATTGCCGTAAGCATTACAAAAATAATTATTATTATATTCATTTCTCTCTTTCAGACATGACCAGACACCCATCTACTGACTCCACACCAAGTGACAGTGGTTCATCCCCGAGTGACAGTGGTTCTAGTCCCTCTCCCAGTACTCCACAAAAGCTGCTCCCAGCATGCACATCTCCATTTGGACCACGACTATTTCATGTGTCCCCTAGCTCTTCTGGTACTCCAAGACCTCAACCTGAAGGCTCCGATCATCGCAACAGCACACCCAGACTGTCTGGAAAATTAGGTGGCCATGGACCATGTGGCCGCCATGTCCCAGTTAAGATGGAACGAATCAAGGTGCGTGTGTGTGTGTGTGTGTGTGTGTGTGTTTGTGTGTGTGTGTGTGTTTGATCATGTTGCAGCTTTATAGCACTTAGTAGATGCATTTTAGTAGTATACCATTATGAACATCTGTAATTGTGTATGTACAATGTTTTATTCTCAGGTCCTAACTGGTTCTGAGGTGGAGAGTGACTACCAGGAGCCACAGACTATTGATACAAGGGTGGTGATGGGTGAAGAAACACTGCTGAAAACAACAGAGAGCAAGAAAGGGAATCCCTTTACTGCCCCAAGTGATCAGGCTATACCGTTACCAGATATTCAAAGCTTTTCAGATCCTCAGGCACAGGCAAAAGAGACTCAGTTGGAAACAAGAAAAGAGGAAAACCAATCCCCAAAACAGGAGGATCAGCAAAAAGACTGTGCAGACCCCTCAGCAACTCTCCCTATCCCTTTTCACAACCCCCTGCTCCCTCCCTCTACCTCCCCAGAGTCACTCACGACAGATGACAGCTTGATGGAGAAAAAAGAAGAGTGTCAAACCCTCTCTCAAGATGAAGTGCCTTCCCACTCTTTTTCTGAGCTTGCCTGTCCAGTTGCTTTGTCCTTTTCTGAGCCAGTCTGTGCTGTTGACCCCCTACGAGTGGGTGTCCCCTCATCTCTTGACCCTGACCTTTACTACACTGCCCCTTCTACTCCAATTAAAATGGCATCTCGCTCTTCACACCTGAAACATCATTCATATCCTGGCTCCCCTGTCTCTCCTCTGTCCCCTGGTTCTCCCTCTGACAGTGAGGACCTCTGTTCCCCTCTCACTTCTCCTTCTGGCTCTTACATCACAGCAGAGGGAGGCAGCTGGACCTCTTCTTACACATCCTCCACCTCCCCCTCCACATCTCCAAATCCGCTCCTCACAGAAGAAACACAGGAGGCTCCTGCTTGTTTTGTGGGGTCTTTGTCTGAAATTGGAGATGAAGTTGGGGAGGAAAAGGGAAGAATAGGTCCAGAACGCGAGGAAGAAAAGGCAGGGGACTTCTGTCTGTACCATGAGGGGGATTTTGTTATGAATTCCCCAATAGGTATAACAGACACAGTCATCCTTGAGGAGGAAGAAACTTTAAAAGGGGAAGAGCTCAATGTTTCTAGAGAAAGTTGTCGCCCCTGTTGGGTAACTGAGGACACATCCCCTCTGAGGAGCAGTACCAGTAGTGACTCCCAGGAGGATGGGGGAGGTTATGAAAGTTCACTCTGCCCTCTAGATGAGGACAGTATAGAAAGAGCTGAGTTGTCTAGACCTATCCAGTCGGGACTGAGACTGCAACTCGAGGCATGCGTATCAGAGGAACATTATGGACAGATGGATGGCCACCAAGAACCTCCTTCGACCGCCTTGACTCCTGACACAGAGAACATGACCATGGCCTCATCAAGCCTTAGCCCTGACTCGCCTGTCCTCTCCCTGGATGCCTTCTTTCCTGGAGCCTTTGATAGGCTTGGTCCCAGTTCCTTCATACTATCCCAGGCAGCCTGTGCTGATGATATACCAGAGGAGGAGAGGATGATCCCTGCCTCCCTCATCTCCTTTCCCCTTCACACCAGCCTTATCTTTAAGGCTGATTCAATGGAAATCACCCTCTTCCCCACTGAGGAAGAGAATGAAATAGAAGTTAATGACAGAAACGAAGAAAAGGACGTTGATGCGTATGCAGCGGGAGAAGAGGAGGCAGATGTAGAAGATGATGATGAAGACGAAGAGGATGACGATTATGATTATGATGATGATTTTGATGGTAATGCTAATGGTGCTGTCAGCTGTGAAGAATATGAGGAAACTAATAAAGATGATGACAGTGATGACCGTAAAGAGGCAGGTGAGGAAGCTAAGGTAGAAGTGAAAGTGGTAGAAGAAGATGAAGAGGAGGAGGAGGAAGAAGAAGAAGAAGATGAGGACGATGATGAATGTCATAGCAGAGCAGTGGAGGATCCTACAGATGAGGATAGCTCAGCATCCTTCCTTCATTCACTTTCAGAAACTTCTCTTAATGAGGGGTTGGATGAATCTTTTTGTTTCCAAGACGATACAGAGGAGTCATCAGATTCTGCCTCCTACAACGGGGAAGAAGACGAACGTCTGTACAGCACTGAGAGGCATGCACAATCATTAGAACCTACATCAGCAGATGGAGCTGATCCAGATCAAATACAATCAGAACCTGAACGGGCAACTATCACTGACGCAGTGCAAAATGAACCTTTGATCTCACAGCAGAGCCTGGATGAACTGGTGGATTGCTGCAAAACCACCTCTGTGTCTGAAGCCACTGCCCACCCCAAAGGAAACAATGTAGATCCCAATCCTGTGGATGCATGTAACATCCCTGAGACCCAATCAGACCCTGAACTAGAATCTACCAGTGAAACAGGTCAGGCAAACCATTCGCCTGTACAAGCGAGCACAGACAAACCACTGGATCACCAGAAACTATCAAGTCCTGCAGAAGCAAATTCTTCTCTGTCAGACTCCTCCCACACCCCGAACAAGAGTGCAAATGAGAGTGAGATGACTTATCTTGATCTTTCCTCCAACCCTCTTGAGGGGCCTAAGCCCAGTCCCCTTTTTAACCCTTCCTCAACTCCTGATACCAGCCATGTGTCACCTTCTTTTGCAACGGAGTCCCACATGTTTCCTCCCTCTGCTACTTCTGTGCAGGAAACAACAGACCAGAACATTTCAGTTTTTCCAGAAGAAGATCACCAGGGCAAAGATGTTGATTTGAAATTGCCCAGTAATAGTGGCACAGTGGAAAAAGAACCAGAAAAAGACTCTTTGAAATTGCACAGTGATAACTCAGTAACTGAGCCCATAAATGGGCCAGAAAGAGATTCTTTCAAATTGCTCATCAAGCCTCGTCATTATCACTCTGAAAGCCAAAGGACTGTGGGAGCAAGTAGACGTGTACTGTCAAAGTCTTTCTGCAGTAAATATGATGTGCCTGTAGGGGCAGAGGCCATGTGCAGATCCAGTATTCACAGTGAGTCTGATATTGACCTTGACCAGAAGAACGGGAATGCTTCAGCAGAGTCTGTGAGTGTGGAGTGTAGAATCAGTGATTCTGGTCCCTCTCTGAACAATGTCATTGCTACTAATGACTTGAATAAAGGTGTTCCTCTTCTATCTTGCCCTAAAGACCCAAGTCCCAATCCCAGTAATATCCCTGTTTCTGCCTTTCCAGAAGTCATCTCAGAACTAGCTGACAATCTGGCCCTAACACCTGAACATTGCCCTGGTGACTCTTCCCAGGAGAACCTAAGGGAAAACACCCTTAGTACTGATGAGGGAGTACTGGGGGCCTCTGGTTCCCCACACTCCCCTTTTGCCATCTCTCCAAAAAGGGAAAATTCAGAAACAGACACAAGCAGAGAGATGGGTTCTGTAGCTGGGGCATGGTGTGACACCAGGGTGGGAATGGAGTTCGGTCTTGGATTAGGAGCAGAGGCTGAGTTTGGCGTCTGGGGAGCAGGGGAATCTCTATCATTGTCTTTGGGGAAGAGGTATGAGTTAGAGGCAGAAAGTCTGCTCATGTGTGATACAGAAGGCCAAAGCAAGCAGACGGGCATGGTTTCTAATATGAGCAGTGAAGAGTGCAAAAATTATGACAATGTTCTTGGGTCTATGCTAGATGAAGATGATAACAACAGTTTGCATGGAGAAAAGCACCAAACAGATACCGAAGAACTGGTTGGAGAAGGAGTTTCTGAGTCCAACTTGGCACGCTGTAAGTCCACTGAGGAGATTTCAGTAGCAGGAGGGGGAGAAGATGGAAACGCCAGCTTCCTAGAGGATGATATCAGTAATCTAAATCCACACAATGATGGAGATAACACAGAAACACAAATACAAAACACTTGGAAGAATTGTAACAATAACAGTGAGTCTGCCTTTGGCTCTGCACACGGGAGTCTCAATGCTCTGTCAGAGGAAGTCAGACACCAGAGTGTGAGTGTCAGTGTTAGAGACTCTGTCTCTAATATCCCACTTGAGGAGATGCCACCTCAGGTTTCGGACATGATTCCTGATGAAGACAGGAAATCAACAGATAGTTTGATAGACCAGACACCAGAAACAACACAGACAACATTTCCCGAGAAAGGTGGCTCCAGCATCTCAGTGCCATTAACTGAAACTCACTCAGATGCAGCTGCAACAAACAAACACTTGGATTTAAAAAATGAAACCAACTTAAGAAGTCATACAGGTCCAGAGTGTCAGACAATCACTCCAGAGAGTGATACATCATTTTCTTTGATACAGGGATCCTTTGGATCATTCACTCCTAAATGCAAATCCAATGATTCCAGACCAAGTAAAGCTTGTCAAGAAAAGGTTGATACTGGTTCTTTGTCAGAAACGGAGATAATGGAGTCTCCGACAGAAAGCCAAAGAAAATGTGATGGCAGTCCCCTCATGGACAAAATTGTCGATGAACCAAAGACTAAAGATGCCTTTAGAGAACAACAGCATGTTGTTTATAACTCAGGGGAAGACAATGAAGAAGACAAAGTGGAAGAGAAAGCAAAAGAGAGAGGTGCAAAAAAAGATAAAAAGAAGAAACAGGAAAGAAAATCCCATTCTGCACAAAATGACTCAGAGCACTTTCCCTGTGACAGTCCCAAGGAGGGACATTGCACAGATACATCATTTGATGCAAAGAAAGGAAGGAGAGGAAGGCAGAACAAACAGAGGGCAGCTCTGACAGACAGTCAAGGTGCCTCTAGCCCCGAATCTGTTGTTGATCCAGAGAAACCTGCTGTTCCTTTAAATAACACACCAGAGGTATGGTCAAAGGGGATTGCAGAAACATCAAAATCTAAGACAGGACATGATGCAAGCAACAAGTTTTCATCACTGGATTGTCAACAGAAGACACCTGGGACAGACAAGATTGAATCAGGTTCACAGCTGCAGGTAGAAAAAAATCCAAGTCCTGATGTCAAAGGTCCTAACCATGCACTCTGCAGCTCTAACACACACACAACAGACAACCTAAATATTGTTGTGGCGATGAACCAAGACTTACAGCAGGAAGTGCTTGATAATAGACCGCTACCTGATAATCAGAGAGGAGTTACAGTGGATATTAATGATAACAACATAGATATTACCCACAATACCATACCATACTCTCTGAATCCACTTCGCTACTCAGCATCTCCTGTTTCCTCTTCCTCTTCCTCCTGTTCTCTACCTTGTGCCTCAACGGAGCCGGAGCATGATCTTTCCACACCAGTGCAAGAATCCCAACCTGACCTCTCAGCCCAACAACAACAACAGCCTTCACTGTTCACATGCCGCACCACCCCTGTCCATTTGACAACCTCCCCTACAACACAGAACACCCCTGATTCCCAGTTCCTTCCTACCACTAACCTCCAAGAGATCACTGATGTCCTCAGTACATCAACTATGTCTGCCACAACTGTCTCTTCACCCTCATTCTCCACTGCCGTGCCATTAAGTCTGTTTCAGTCTACCCAGGAGTTATCTTCACCTAAGCTGGGGAATCTAGATGCCGTCTGTATTCCAGACTCTAGTTCCCATCCTCAGTCTCAGTCATATTCCCAGTCTCATGGTAACACCAGTGTACAGTTTCATAAGCAAGTCAGTCAAGGTCACACATGGAGCACACAAGACAGGTGCAGAGGTGAGTAAAGTCATGATTACCTCAAACCAAACAATCCCCTGGTCTGTTGGGTTAGAGAGTTTGTTAAAGAAAAGGCAAATACTTCCTAATGCTGTTATCATAAAAGCTGTGATAATCATTGTGTGCTCTGTAAGGTCCTAGTTTGGCTGAGGAAGAGACAGACAGTGAGGGCGATGGAGGTAAAAAATCCCAGCCCAAAGGAGTTCAAGGAAGCAGAAATGGATCACTACAGAAAGACTCTGGTCCAGCCAATCAAAGGGAAATTCAGCCCTTCTCTACCCGCCAACTTACAGGCAGGCAGCCCAGCTGTCCTATGAAACACAGCCACAACATTTCTGAAGAGACTGACCTGTCATTCCAGAGCAATTGTAAGTGGTTTCATACCTCCTCTGGGGCATTGAAATCCCCCCAAATTTCTTTAGCTATGTGTTATACAACCCACCCTTCTCTCTTTCTCTTTCTCTTTGATTCTCTCTTTTAGGTTATGCAACATGATAACCCTTTCTCTAGCTTACATTTATAAGTTTACTAATATAGAGGATATTGTAAACTGTTCCAAAGTTCGCAACTTAAATTATGGATGAAGTGTTATTACCCAGCAAGGAAAGTGCACTTATCAGTGTGTGCCAGCATTCTGTTTGTTTTCATGTTTGTTCAGACTGGAGTTGAGAACACTGCTACCTTGTGTTACATACTGTTGTGAAGGCACATTGCATAAGATGTAAATATCACATATTATATTTTTTATTCTACGAAAGCTAATTAAAGTCTCTGGTACTGATTAGATGGACTTTAAGATGTACATTATTCGTGTACATAATTGGTACATAATTAGTTTATCTATCATTAGATAGATAGACTAATTATGTACTAATTAGGTAGATCATTAGATAGACAAATGATTTTTACTCTGGTTTTCCTGTGCACTTATTTTATACTCATGTGCTTTGAATATGTTTTTGTGAAGGTTCAGTACTGGCTTCATGTAATGAGTCTGAGAGTGAGGGTTCAGTTCCCGAGCTGGAAGAACTAGAGCCACTGAGACCATCAGAGCCACAGGTGAGTTTGTTTATGGGATTTTAAAGGTGACCATCTTTTCCTCTACTGAAAAAACATAAAATAAAAATGTTTTTAAATAGATTATTCAAATTTTAAAAAAAATAAAATGTACATACAACAACATCTGTTATTGAAGGTAACAGACTTTTTGACAGTTTCATTTCTGCAGTATTACTGAGTGAAATCCCTTTGAGTACGCTTTTGGCCGTAGTGTGGAGACAAAAGAAATCTCTGGCAATAAGGGAAGAACAGCTGTTTGGGATGACACTCAAGTTACACTGATAAAAACGTATTGTTTGTAAAAGATCTTGATGCTTTCAGAGCCAGCAGAATTGTGTGCTCATGCTCTGAGACCCTGAATAAAGCATTATACAGAGATCTTGAAATGAGAAATGGCAAGCTAAAAAACCAAAAAAACAACTGTAACTGTTTATATAACCAATTCACATTGAACTCCTAAGCGCATATATAAGAAGTTGTCATTTTGATGTTCAGAGATTTTTTTCTTTAGCAGTTGTGAAAAACATAAAATTAGGGTAAACTTTACCCCATCTGAAAGTATTTTATATACTTTTATATTTATTTATTTATTTTTTTTACACACAACGTACTTCTGGCCAAGCATGTTATTCAACATATTGTTCGACTAGCATTACATTTTAAGTTAATAAACTCCAATATTCATCAGATATCTGCCTTTTTGTTATCTAGCCAGTAGCAGTGGCAGCCCTGATTTCCAGCTACTTTTAAAGCAAACTTTAATCAAAACGTTGCTACTATTTCTGAGGAAAAAAAAGAAAAACAAATAAAAAAACAAAAAAACAGAAGCATCATGAGTTATATTTTGGAATATTGGCAGAAGCATATTAGCAAAATTTGCGTATTAAAAGCATAATGGATTATTTCATAAACTTAACTGATGTTTTTTTTCTAGTCTATCTCCTCTGCAGATGAAGGGTTAAACAGACCAAAGCAGAGCCGCAGTGAAAAGAAGGCCCGCAAGGTCAGACTACAATATGCTACTACTTATACTCATAAAGTAGTTAAATATAATATTTAAAGTGATAATTTATTTTTTTTCTTTCATTCAATCCCTAATTCTCATTTTCTCTATTGTGCATTTAGGCCATGTCTAAACTAGGTTTGAAGCCAGTCCACGGTGTGACCAGAATCACTATTAGGAAGTCCAAGAGCATCTTGTTTGTCATCAGCAGACCAGATGTATTCAAAAGCCCCGTATCAGACATTTATATTGTGTTCGGAGAGGCAAAGGTGAGTACTTCTTGCCTTTTTGGTTACTCAAGTTTCAGCTTTCAGTTTTGCCTTACTTACTTGGTCCTTTTCTCTCCTCAGATTGAGGACCTATCTCAGCAGGCTCACAAAGCAGCCGCAGAGAAATTCAAGGTGCCTGTGACCTCTTCTCCCTTAGCCCCACCTGTCCCACCCAGCCTCACCATCAAGGAGGAGAGTGAAGAGGAAGAAGAAGAGGTATTTTACGTCTGAACTATTGTTTCTGAATACCTATTTCACCAGCCGTTAAAACTTATTTTCTAAAATCTTTATCCTTGCTTCTTTCTTTCTTCCTATACATCAGGTGGATGAAGGAGGCCTTGAGCAGAGAGACATTGAGCTGGTGATGGCTCAGGCCAATGTGTCACGAGCCAAAGCCGTCCGTGCGCTGAAACACAACAAGAATGACATTGTGAATGCTATCATGGTGAGAAAGGATGAGGGTGAAGGCATGAAAGAGAGGGGAAGACAGAGAGTGTGGAGGGAGGGCAGATGGTGAACAAAATAATGAGTCATAGCCAGTGAGCAGGGAGGGGGTGAGATGAAAGAGCAGAGGACAAATGACATGTAGAATTTCTCCCCAGTAACTGAGTAACCTCCACTGTTCTGTAGGTCATCGGTGCAGTTTCATGGCCACTAGATGGCAGCAAGCACTGTGATAAGAACTGGAGCTGTTCAAGTGACGCAGATGTTTTGTTTCTTGATGCAGGGTAAAATACTATAGAGATCACTGGAAAATGAAGCCTCACATAATGAGTATCCCTTTTAATTATATACATAGAGAGATATGTTCCACAGTGGCGCATGTTTTTCATTCAGTGAAAGTGAAGATAGTATTTTTGTCGTAATAGTTTATCTTGAATTACATTTTCCACCTTTTCTCCTTCTCACCTTCATTTTTGTCCCCTGCTTTTCCATAGGAGCTGACCATGTGAGCGGTGAGAACGATTCAACTCCTGACTCCTTTATTCCAGCCTATAAAGCCTAAACACCTGACTCTTCTATATCGCTGCTACTATATGTTGCATCCCCAATATCTGCTAAATAAAGTCTGTTCCAACGTGGGCTCTGACTGGACCATGAGACTGATCTTACCGAAAAGATTAGTCTTTCACTGAATTCACATTCAGTAAATTTAAACATGCTATATTGAACCTTTTCCCGCTTGATCCATTTTCACCATCAGAAGAGGAGATGTTAAAAAAAATCAGACACACACCTGAAAATATTTAAATGAAAGAAGAGGCAAAGATGTTTCTGACTGGTTATTTGATGCAAAATCTGTGCTATACAATTCCATGCTAGAGTTAGGTCCCTCATTTGTTGTACAAAAACATCATTTTTGCAGTTTTGCATTTGTACACCACCATAGGGGAATTTAAATCAAACAATTTTAAATCCCATGTTTGAAAAGCCCAAAAATGATTTGAACAGTTGAGAGACAAATGGTTTCATTGCCAGGTGAGGCTTTGTCTCTTGTTATTTCATTACAAATGAAGCAGAAATAATTCCAGAGGTTGATTCAAAATGTGTTTTATAGCATTTTACAGTAATTTAAGATATAAAGCTAAACGATATCAGTGCAAGTGAGGAAGGTCATCAGTTGGCTGAAAAACCAAATAAACCAAGTAACTAAATCAACAATTTGTTAGATTATTAAAAGAAAGAATGCACTGACCAGCTAAGCGATGACAAAGAGTGTGACAGATCACAGACGACAAGTAAAGTGGACAGAATTATTTCCATGGTTAAGAAAAACAACTTCACGGCACTTAACTAAGGCAAGACCTATATTGAGGAGGTAGGCATTATTGTCAAAGTTTCCAATCAAGAGATGCCGTCACAAATGGTAATACAGACATTTTACAACAAGGTACAAGACAACAGCTACAAACAAAAACAATAAATCCAAATGAGACTTTTCCAGAAAACAGATAAAATAGAATACATAGTACCAGAATGGTGGAAGAAATGATGGAAGAAAAAAGTATGAAGAAGGAACGAAACAGCACATGATCCAAAGCATACCACATCATCTGTCAAACATGGTTATGATACCAGTGGAACTAGGTTAATACTGTTTACTGATGATGTGACTGCTGATAGAAGTAGCAGGATGAACTGTGAAATTGCCAGGGCTGTACTCTGACAGACTCGGACAAAGCAATTAGATAAAAAACTAAAGCAAACTGCAAAGGCAGCCCAAGAAGCAAATAATTGGGATGTTCTGTAATAAGTCAGTTGCCTAATCTCAGTTCAGTAGAGCAGCCTTTCAGTTACTGAAGATAAAACTTAATGCAGAAAGACCCACAAAGAAGTAGCAACTGAAGGTGGTTGCAGTAAAGGTTTGAAAGAACACAGCATTTATTGACTTTCATTTGGCCTAGATATCAGGCAGTCATTGAGTGCAAACAATATTTATCCAAATATTTAAAACCATGTTAATGTTTCCAATTAATCTGAGCCTATGAAGATGTCGGCATGGATGTTTTTAAATGTCAGTAAATCCAAAATAGTTAATGCAGTTTTTTTCTAAAACACCTTGAATCACAGCTGAAAGTCTGCACACATACATATTGATCATTTGATTTCCAATCCGCTGTGGTCATGTACGAAGGCAAAACTGCAAAAGTTGTGTCTTGTTTTGTGGCCTAACTGTGTGAGAAAAATGAAGACTGTATAAAATATTCTTGGCACAATATAATCTATAGTGATGACCTTTTTTAATTGGTCACAAGTTGTACTTTGAACAAACATTGCAAGTAATTGTTTTAATGTTTTGGAAGGCAATCTTAAGTGTATGTGACATAAAAGGAAAACTCACCCCCACATCCTACATATAACAATGTCACAAAAAAGAAAAAAAAAAAAACAATCATGGAGAGATGCCAAATGATTTTTTTGCATTTATTTTTTATTGTACAAAAGTGGTTAAAATCCAAGGCACAGACGTGGAATTGCTGGGTCTGTTTTGACAAGTAGCGGCAAGAACACAATGACTGATCATTGGTTAATCAATTAAACCTTAAATACAACTACAAAAAAAAAATAGGGAAAAATAATACCGTGTATATGTGTCATTGACACTAAAATGCAGTGTTCTGTTGCATGACATTTTGGTACAAATATCTTCTTGCTAGTGTGGATGATAACTTCCTGACATTTGCCCAGCAAATGGAAAATCTACCTACATTTGACATTTACTGGATGCTTTGTTAAAAAACGTCTGCATACTGAGCCAGATGAATCATCAAATTACAAGCAATGACCACTGTTAATGAGCATTGCCTGTCCCTTTGACTGAATTAACTCCAACACATACACAAAAGCAGATGTGAAGGACAGTATGTCTATTTCAGTCTGTGATCGTATTAAAAGAGAAATGATGCCATAGGTAAAAAAACAAAACAAAACAAAACAAAACAAAAGATTAAAACAGTCCCCATGGTCAGTGGAAATGGATTGTTAGCAAACATCAAACTGTTTTAAATCACACAGATCCCTCCAAAATATAAACCTGAGTGCTTTGTACCATCAAAATTCATCCAAAACTGTAGTACAGCAAGAAGTGGTTATCACCTCAGTGTTCTCCACAGCAGCTCAAGCAGGCAACTTCTCCCCTGGAAAACTGAATAAATGCCTTTTTTGGCCTGAGTCAGGCCAAGAGATCAATATCTCTTTAAGAGCTGCTTTTGGCTGGGAGGACGTTATTCTCAAAGTGTCCCTGGTTGGTGATGTTCCCTGCTGGGTAGTATCTGGCCACCACAAAGGAAGAACCATCTGATGCAATGGCCTTACCAACACCCAGCTGTTTAGTGCTCTTCCACACCATTGCTGTGAAATGGCCTGGGTAACATATAAAAGAAGAAATGATGAATAGAAAGAAATTAGAAAGCCAAAAACTGGACCACGGCATAAGAGAGAGAGAAACATGCTTTTAATGTAGGGAACAGTTGAGGCTGAGTACACACGCTCTTCAGTTTATCCAAATATTTGCAGACACAGGAATCTTAATTCCTCTCTCATTCATCGCTTCTAAACCTCTCCTCTTGCTTTGTATGCTTTAGCCCTTTCTTTAGGGAACTTTGCATGACTCAGTGTGAATCACTGCAATGACCTACTAGTGATCTGCTTCATGTGAGATTAAGTTACACCAGCTCATGCACACTGGTGTCTAAGGCTATGGGAAACCATCTGGAGGAATTAGGGCACAGTGGATGTGGCATGCAGGGTTAGAAGTGATGCATAGGATTGTAATTTCCCCTTAGTTTCCCCTTGGCTGGTCACAGTCAAGCAGTCGCACATTGTCTGAGGTGTGACATCAGCACAAGAATAACAACAACCTTCTCCATGCCTGAATAAATGTGACACAGAGAGGGAGAAACTGACATTGAGTAAACAAAAAATGACAAAGAAACAGAGAAAGCAACGAACTGAAAAAAGAAGAAGATGAAATAAGACAGTTAGAGATAGATATGCATAAATCTCACCGGTGCCAGAGGAGAAACCGGGACGGTTGAAGTTGTACTGTTTCACTTCATCATACCAGCGGTCTGCCACGTCCTTACCTGCACATGCAAACAACTGGCTTGAACTTAAAGGAAAATCAAATTAGCCTTGTGTCATACAGTAACCAGAAAGCACCCTACAAATCCTCCTTAAGCTCCTGCTTACAGTGCTGCACTTTTTGTCACGCTGTGCCTCACTGTGTGTGTATATTTTGTGAAATATACCGGCCTGTGCTGACATATTTCTGCACTGAGTCATAGTATCTGAAATGGAAGGGAAATGGATCCCAGCTGTTCACTTGCAGGGTTTGGCAGACACCACAGAGGATCTAATTTAGGCTTCACAGGCTAAATTAATGCATCTGTGGAAGAATGTGTCTTATTAGATTTTCCTGTCACATTCTTACAGAAAACTGCATGTACAGGACATCTGAATTACTGTGAAGTTTAGACAAACTCAAAGTGTCATGCAAGTCATTTTTAGTATATATGTACAGAAAATAACCTGTCTGGTCATACGAGGCCCAAGCCAGGTTTTCGCCACAGCTCCCTCTACTGGACTCCACACTGTGTTTTAGGATTCGTGTGCTGGCCAAACTTTCAGCATAACTGTAAAGAGAGACAAAGGAATTGTCCATTGTACTGCTTGAATAGTCTTAAATCCCATTTATACTTTGAGTGATGCATGAGTGCATGTAGACTTTAAAAAGTCCAACTCTTCATCAGTAGACTGAAAAGCTTGAAAAAAAAAAAAAAAGAGGCAACTGGACTTCTTTAAGTTGTTGAAGACATTTCGCTTGTCATTTCAGAGGCTTCTTCAGTTCCAAAAACAAACGGTGGACAGTCTCAGGTATTTTGGAGGTGGTCATTGACCCACTATTGATCATGTGATCACATGAGCCAAATATGTGGAAAAAAGATATGGATCATTACCATTACCAGGGGTTAAGGATGAAACGACTAAGACCTTGCCCCACCCTAGTAGTGTCGTTTATTGAGGTCACCTGAGGCAAGGTGTGAGTGGGAGTTGAAGCACCTGGTAAGGGATCTCAAGATTGGACTATCGGGCATCTACAACGCAGTCTCGTCCCAGGTGCTTCAACCCCCCACTCAAAATACCTGAAGGAACGTGTTAGATGAGATGTCTTCAACTTAAATAAGTCCAGCTGCTTCCTTTTTAAAAAGCTCTAAGGACTACCTGGACGAATGAAAACTCATACAGACACATTTCATCAGTAGTAATTTCAAGAGCTTTCACATTTTAAAAGCTTGCTGCAACATCCTGTTCTCCACTTTTACAAGAAACAGAACAATAACCTTAAACCTGTGGCGCAGAAACAGAAACCATTTCCTCTGTAAATAATATGGGTTAACCTAACCCTTGGATCATTTCAAGGGGTCACAATAAATTTTTATAGACTAATTTGATGTTGTAAAGTCATAAAGTTCACTCACTACAACCATAAAGGAGTAACTGCTATCCTATGAACTTTTTAGTGATATCATTCAGGCGCAGTGTCCAGGATATTCTAATTTATAATCTATTCTAAAGTAGTTTTCACATGTTGGCATAGTGATAATCTGTTCATATAGGTGCACAGTGGCCTGAGTGACCCACACAACGTGGTGTGGATCCAGAATGTATGTTAAATTCTTCCTTGTCGAGGTCATTTGGGGTTTTTGGATGAAAAGAAAAACATCTGCTGTCGAAGCAGTGAGATTTGTTACCCATTTTGCTGAACTGTGCACTAAACCTAAGGTTTATTTATGTTTTTCATACACAAATCATGTCCAAGACACACGGCGTGTAAGAGCTGTGTGCCCAGTCAGCTTGCACAAAGAGTGAGGCCGACCCACCATTCATCGAGTTCCAGTGAACTGTGTTTTCCATGCAAACATCAGATTTTCTCCTAATTCCAATACTGACCGCCATTTAGTTAATACAGGTCTTTAAAAATGAAATTGTCATTTTAATTTGTGCTTCAAATGTTTCTGTCAGGGATCACACAGCTGAAGATGTTTTTAAGCTCCATGTTATTGTTGGTTTGCACCAAGTCACATGCTCAAGAAAATGGAGAGAGACTTTTATGACTAGCTGCCTCAGTCCTTCCTGACAGTGGTGGACAAGCTGACATACTTGAGAGATTTAACTCTCTTGTGGAGCTTCTCTAAGAGTCTAGTGGAAATGAAGCTTTATTCAAACTTCATTTGAATAAAATGCTAATGCAGCTGCAATTAGTGACAACAAATTGTCAACAAAACCTGTAATCACAATGAAAGCAAACCAAACACCCAAGATATCATTTTTATAATTTGTGGTTATTGCATCTGACAGGCTACGCTGGAACTGTCACTGTTATCCAGAGCAGTTTGACAGTGACTAGTATGTGCAGTCCTTGCTAATTAGGTTTCTAATTTGATCTGTGTGTGCATTAACCCACCGGGCAGCCTCTTTGCTCAACTTGCTGCTCAACTTTAGCGGAGGAGCCTGGTGCTTCATCCTGTACTCGTTATGGCACCGCAGCACCTCCTCAGCAAACTGCTTTGAGGCTGGGAGACAAACAAGACAGACAGGAAGACTTAGTCAGCCACTGACAGCATCTGACAAAACAGACATAATGATACAACATGAAGACTGAGGGAAGGTTGCAGAATACAAACTGAAACCTACAGCCCGAGTGACCTCAGATAGCGAGTACCAACTTGGTGACAGGTGATGAAGTAGAAAACGTCATCCGGATCAACCCCCTCCCCCATATCACCACCACCACTACTGGTGCCTTTCACTCATGGGGCTTTTCATGAGTCTCACAGTCTCTTGAGCACTCACACAATAGGCACATTCAAACAGTCCCACAGAAACAACAAGGCTGACGATGCTGAGAGAAAGCATGCTGCACCAATATTAATCTTACCTTACAATTTAGTGCCATTAAAGAGGACATTAAATTAATAACGGAAAAGGACATTGGACAGAAATTAGATTTAGAGTTCTGTATGTGCTCCGTTCTCATTTCAAAAGAGCATTGTTCACAGATGCAGACAGTAAACAAACATACTGGCTCTTGTACAGCTACATGGGGACAAAGTTCAGCCAACAATAAACATCAAAACCTTCAGGGTGTAATATCTGCTTACCTGATTTTCCCATGTTGCTGACACAGGAAGCCTTCAAGTAAGATCAGTAACAAGCTTAGAGCAAACTAGAAGCAGCCTCTCCTCTGTGCTGTTTTCAGACTCCACTTTCTCACTTATACTTGCTCTGTCTCTTTCTTAAGTGCAGTCTAATGCTGATACTCTGACAGTGCTTCTAATGCATTTATTTCCTGGTATTTCCTGTCTCATTCTACCGTGAACTCACATAAACTATGCAGTCTTCCCCTTTAGCTCTATCGAGATGTAGAAAATATTGCTCAGCTCTTCCTTTTCTTCATTTGTCCCTCTTTTGGCCACACACCATACTATCTGCATGCCCTACTTCTTTCTTTCTGGCCTAGAGAAGCACACACCCAAGCAGGGGAGCCCCTGCAGTCGCTGGTGACATCATCTCTGTGAGACACATGCCCATATATGGCTCTGAACTCCTTATATTCAGAAGAACGTTGCCCCAAGTAGCCCTGTGCTTCTCTTCTCACAATCCACATGCTCATGATGAAGAATGAATCCAAACAGCGTGCACTAAGGACAATAAATGTCTTTCACTTTCACTGTTGGGAACTCTTTCAGTCTTTTTAATACCCCCAGGAACAATATATTCCATTGTTATTCCCAGTGCACCCAAATGAAAATGAGTGATTCCTTAATTCCCTCCCTGGATTGAAAATAGTAACTGACAAATTTCCCCTTGAAACATAGTGATTCAATATTCATCATGCAACAGAAAAGCTGCAGAGCTTCTGCTATGTTACCCACCGCACTTTATCTATGTCTTCTACCAAAGATATTTGTCATTTCAAAATAAATAATAAAAGCAGGGCTGGTTTGCAGCAAAACCTCACATGGAATTACCTCATATTTTATCACACATCTCTCTGACTCTGCTTTAGAAATTGTGTCTGCAATATTTTGTTCATGCTACAGCTTGTATAAAGAATCCTTTGGAAAACAAAACACTCTTGCAGCTCGCTTACTGCCATCAATAGGACTTCATTGTGTCAGCACCAAAGTGCTCTGATGAAACTGCTTAATGTTTAAAAGCAGATGATGCAGAGTCTTTACTGGCTAATTTCCCAGTAGTGAGTGTAAGTTCAGCCACAGTTTGCAGGGCTTGAATAAATCAAGGCCAATGAGGACACGCAGCACGGAATATGAATGCACGTAGGATCAAGATCTTTAAATGTCTTGCAAATATGCAGATATTTTAAAGACTGATGGATGCACGCCATAAAATCTTGACAGTCTATTTATAATGACATAAATACAAAACTAATCATGTCTTCAGCTGTATTTTGTATTTGGCAGTAATGCTGACATGGTCAACAACTGAACAGAATAAACAGCCGTATATTTTGTGAGCCTACACGTGATAGTGTTATCGTGTAGTTTAGAGGACCGCTGTGAAACCTTACAGACTTAAAAGGATTTATATTTGGCTTCACAGGGCAGTGGTTTACACACTTGCCTAACAAGTGAAAGATCCCTGTTTTGATCCCAGACGGATACACAAATCCCTTTGGGGTTCTGTAAAAATCTGCTAAATCAAATATGTTGAACTACCTGCTGAGGCGACCCCTTATGAATAAGGGGGTAGATGAAAGTAGCTCTATACTGAGGCTATGCTCTTTGCAACTTTTTGTAATTTTTGCTGTCCTGGCAACTGATGCAGCAGTTCATGCCATGAATACAATACAAGGTAATCCCAAAGACAACTTCGTAAATGAGTCAGCTGAATGTTAATTTGCAGTATAGGCTTCAGGTGTTAGTGTCTAATGAGATGCAATAAAACTAAATGATTCAGCATTTAAAAATGTGAAATTTAGCACAGTGGGAAAAATGGGTCCTTGTTTTGTCAGACAACATTTGTGCCGCTCTCTGGGCCAAAAATTCAAGAATATATCCAGAAATGTTGAAATGCAGTAGGGTTAAATGGGTGTGAGACATTGCTAAAGTTAGTTATATATCCAACTGAGGCAATCATCCACTCATCTTTAATAATACAAAATAAGAACTTTACTGACAAACCCTGTGATGCTTTGAATCGTAATTATTGAATTTGCCACAAGGTGGGACTGTTAGCAAAGGTACTGAGTGTGACCATTAGTCATACTAAGTGCAACTAATGGCATCTTGGTTTCATAATGCGAGTGGACATGATGGGATTCATGTGAAAAGTCAAGCCACTTGATTTCTCATTAGTTGGATAGTGCTATCTTAACAAATAGATTTCCTCCCTACCGCCTCCTACCATCTGCAGAATGATGTGACTGGACAGCTGGAAGAAGACATTTACATAGTGCTCTCGACACGCCGGAACTTTACAGCAATATATCTTAATTCATACTAATTGAGATAGTTGTTGAGTGTGTAATATCAATGAGTATATGCAGTGTGAATTGTGTTTGTGTGCATGTGGTAGCAGGGATAGCACAATTTATAAGGAGAGCCCCTTTTAGAGGGACAGTACAGACATTGATCCATGCAGATATTAGATCATTTATCTCAGCACACTGTCTTTATCTGCTGTAGTTATTGCTTGGCTCTCCTCCCTGGCAGCTGTGACATCGTTCCTTAACTTCTCTCCTCGTCCCTATCTCTTTCTCCAGGTTTCATATCCCCGACCACCACACCGTCAACCTGTACTTTTCATGTTTTCTTTTTTTCACTTGAAGCCGCCGATGAAAATCTTCCCGCAGGTCTTGTCCATAAGAGAAACAAAAACCAAATTCTTTCTTGAACAGAACAGGTTTTCCACTCCTGTCATGACTGCAGTGGATGTGGATTTATGACAACAGAAATGTGAAATAACTCATACTGGGGCTGTAAGTGCACTTAGTTTCATATAATTCCTCTTTAGCGGTCCCAGGAGGAAGGTGAGGACTTTTTAATAACTCCTTCCATTCACCTCCATCCTCATTAAGGGGTCTAGTTGAGCGAAAATGGAGACATCTACTGAGGGGGTGTTGAGAGGATTGATCTCGGCTGAGAAAAAAAAGAAAGTGTGGGGGCTGCACTTTTTTTTTTCCAGGCAGTTGTTGGAAGCTCTCTCTCCAGAGCGCTGCTCCGGAATTTGACACATGAAGAAGTCTTTTATGGTGTCATTAGTGCAACTGTTCCATGGAGGACAAATGATTCTGTGGGTTAAGAGGAGTTAATCACCTGCCAGTCAAACCTCATCAAGCCGCCTCTACGGATGAGGCGCTATACAAATCTCATCATATTTATGGAGCCTCAATTAAGCCGATACAGGCAAGGAGACACATGCATAAAGAAGAGAGTGACAGGGATAGGAGACGGAAGGCTTGGAGAGTGGGAAAGAAAGAAAACGAGATAGAGGGAGACAGTAAGAGCTGGACGACGCTTGTCTGACACTAAGCAGCAGAAATGTAATGTCTTAAAAGGCCATCGCAGTCAATAAAGTTCCTAATGTGCTTAAAGCAATTACTGTGTCCAGAGAGGAACAGAGTGCATGCAGGATATTAACCTCAGTAACCCACTCTATCTGGACCATAATTAAATTATCCTCACATCCTCATTCTCATACTGACACACATGCACGCACTCAAACCACACACTTAAGCAACCATGCATTCATTTATGCATGTTCACAGGAAGTGTGTGTTGAACTGTGTGTCAGCTGATACCTTGAACTGTGAAAAGAGGAGAAAGTAAAAGGCTGATTATGATGTGAATCTATGGGAGCAGCACTAACAAGTATTATTTGACCTTGACATTGATAGATGTGTCATGTTTTGATTAAAACAAGGAGACTGCCAGTCTCTCAGGAAACTGCAAGCTCTCACACATCAATTGTCAGTCGACGGGTCGGTGATGTTTCCAACAGTATATAATAATCTTCAGTAATTACTTATTTCAAGGGCCCTGTAGTTCCATTTAAAAGTGATGTGTGTAATAATTGACAGTATGTCTGTGAAGGTTCTCAGTCATCCAGGTCATGGTAGTCTAAGGAGCTTGGAAAGAAAAGCGTCTGGACTTCTCTAAGTATCTTGAAGACGTTTCACCTCTCATCCGAGAAGCTTCTTCAGTTCTAAGCGCAAATGGTGGAGAGTCCCAGATTTAAAGCCTTATGGGAGTGTCTCCCAAGAGGGTCATACACTCCCATAAGGCTTTAAATCTGGGACTCTCCACCATTTGCGCTTAGAACTGAAGAAGCTTCTCGGATGAGAGGTGAAACGTCTTCAAGATACTTAGAGAAGTCCAGACGCTTTTCTTTCCAAGCTCCTTAGAATAATTGACAGGTTCCAGCAAAGGTATTTATAATTTAGTATTAAGTCTAAGGGGGTCATGATTAATTGATACCAAGGAAGAAAGTGAATTCAATCAACTTTTTCCTACTCGTCCATCTATTTGTACATAATTTTAATTTCCTTCTAGCTCTTAGTGTTTAAAGAGGCTTTCTAATTCTTTTCAGCATTTGGATCTACTGCCCGTTCCTTCTACTCTGCTTCTTTTCACCCAGCATTATGTATATTCAAATTTAAACAGTTATGTCCAGTAATATAGCTAATAAGCTTTTCGGGCTGATTTAATGCCATTTAATAGTTGTCACACAAAATGATATTTGCAGAGCCAGGGAGAAATCTTGACACTACAGACCCTAATTATTGCCTCTGAAAATAACAACCCAGCCTTAAGCATTCTGCATGGGCTCCCAAAGGCGCTTTACTCAGCATCTGGGACAGCTTTTGTGGCTGGGCTTGGCGGCATGCTAATTTTGTATTTCTAGATGGTGCCTCTTTGGTTTATTTTGGTCTGTGCTTGTATCATTACGTATTTTTTCATGACCTTGCTTTGGGAATGCTCAGGTGTTTCTTCAGGTTAACGTTAAATAAAGTTCCCTTAAAAGCCACAGTTAGGTTTGCACGTATTTGTACAGTGACAGACACAACTGTTGTAGTTTTGCCTCATTACACCACCACAGTGAATAATTTCAGCTTTAATTCAAGGGGTAAACAAAAGCATCACCTCAACTGTTTAGGAGTTACAATCATTTTTATACATATCCCCTCATTTTCAGAGGCTCAAAGTTAATTGGACAATTGACTGACAAACAGTTTCACGGCCAGGTGAGTCCTGTTCTCTATTTTAGGACAAATTAAGCAGATTAAAAAAAAATATTAAACTTCCATTTGGTAGCTGGTCACTGGAACTCTCAATATGAGGCCTGGAGAGATGCAAATGAGGGAGACCATTATTAGTCTGAAATAACAAAATAAACCTATCAGAGAGTGTGTGGCTTCTCGGGGAGCTGAATGTTCTCCCCGTTTCTATGTGGGTTCTCTCTTCCTGACCTGGGTGTACTCTGCCTCTCGCCTTATGGTAGCTGGGATAGGCTCCATGCTCCCCCCCAACCCTGATAAGGATAAGTCGAAGAGAATGGATGGATGGACCTATCAGAGCTAACAAAAACTTGGAGTGGCCAAACTGACAATCTGGTACATTTTTAAAAAGAATGAATGCACTGACCAGGTCAGCAACACTAAAAAACCTTAAGAATATGACTAAAGTGGATGATCGTGAAATTCTTTCCTTGGTGAAGAAGAAAATCTTCTAGCCTCTAAATGTCTAGCAAAATCAAGAACACTCTGGAGGAGGTAGGTGTAAAGTCTAGACCTTGTCAACTGATTTCTTCCTGAATGAAATACAGAGCATTTACAACAGTGGTGTCAAAAATAAGGCCCCTGTCACGATCCTGGGTCAACTGACCCAGTGGTTTGAGTTTTCTTGTGGGTTTTTTTGTTGTTGTAATTTTGTATTATGTTAAGTCTACTTTGTTATTCAAAGGATTATTCTGTAAGTGCCTGGGTTGCTCTGTTTAGTTTTGTTTATTGGATTTCCCCTCGTGTCTTTGTCCTCTGTGTCTCCCTCCGTGTGTCTGTGCTTATGTGTGTTCTTGTGCCTTGTTTCCCCTCCTTGTGTTTCACTCCGTCATGTTTATCTATGTTTCCCCAGCCCGTCATGTCTGCGCTATCTCTTCCTCGTGTTCCCTCGCTTCCTCTCGTCTGCCAATCCTCTACTCCCGCATCATGTTCCTCTGTTTCCTGTTTTATTGTGAAAGTCTTGTGTTCCCATGTTCGGTGTGTCTTGTTTTGTTTCCCCTGTGGCGTCTAGTTAATTCGTGTCAGCCGTGTTCCCCGTGTGTCCTCACTTCCCTCGTTATCCACCTTGTATTTAGTGTCTGTGTCTTCCTGTGGTGGTTGTCGCGATCTCCCTCATTCTCCGTCCGCCAGCTTGCCTGCCCGCCCGTGCAGTTTATTTTGTATACTCAGTTTAGTTAATGTCGGTTTCCTTGTGTTCAGCAATAAAGCTGTTTTGTTTTTTTAGTTTACTTTTTCCCGCCTGTCCAGTCTGCATTTGGGTCCAACCCTGCCTGCCTGCACACAGTTTATGACAGCCCCGGGGCCCGACAAAGACTCCAATCTAGCCCACTGGACAGTGTTGGAAAATTTGTTGACTTTGAACTATATTTTGATCATTTTAACAGCTTTTCCTGCTGATAAAGACCTCCCCTAATAGCAATTATGCTGCACTAAAGTAAGTAATAGACAAACAGTGAAATACATTTTTTTCACCATTTCTCTAAAAATATCCGTTTTTTTTTTTTTTAGCGTTTTAATTATTATTATTATTTTTTACAATGGGCCCACAATTTAAAATTATCAATAATAATAAAACCTGTGAATTAAAAATGAACATTCTGCTTTATAGTTACAGGACAGTCTTTTTTTGTAATTTTTCCACATTTTTTGCATCTTAAGCCCCAAGAGTCACACTGACAGATTTCTTTATCACAACAGCATTTTTTTAATCACACAGAAAAAATTAGATTTACTGTTGAAATTGTGTGCTTTGTTTTTCTTCTTCTTATATTAAATATCACAGACATCAAATGTGTAATTAAACTTCTTCATGCTGATAGAAAGCGAAGTTTCACTGGAATGACTCACGATCAAAGAGGGCTGTATGTGCCCCCTGATGTGAAACAAGTTTGACATCTCTGGTTTACAACAAGATGCAAACCACTGGCTACATTTAAGAACAAGAAGGAAAGATTGTCACAGAGTTACACATGGGCATGTATGGCTGCCAGTGGAACCGGGTCACTAGCTTATATTGATAATGTGAGTGAAGATGGAAGTAGCAGGATCTGAAGTGTACAGGGCTATGCTCTCTGCTCAGATTCAGCCAAATGCTGAAAAACTGACAAGTGGATGATGACCCAAAGCATACTGACAAAGCAACCCAAGAGTTTGTCAAGCCGAAGAAATGGCATATTTTTTAATGACAAAGTCAATCACCTTATCTCAACCCAACAGACAATGCTTTTCAGTTATGAAGGACAAAACAAAAGGATGAGACACCCACAAACAAACAACACCTTAAGGCGGCTACAGTAAAAGCCTACCAAATCATTTCAGCAAAAGGGACATGGCATTTAGTGATGTCCACTGGCTCTCGACTAGGCAGGTATTGATGGCAAAGGATTTTCATCCAAATATTAAAAACAATCTTTATATTTAAAATGTGGTCCTCTGTATAAAAATGTATGTAATTCCTAAACAATTAATACCAAACTTTTGTTAAAACCGCCTGAATTAAAGCTGAAAGTCTGCACTTCAATGACATGTTGATCGTTGTGGTGGACAGAAGAGGAAAATTATTAGGAAAATTGTTGAATTGTCCAAATACTTTCAGACTTATTAGCATGGTTGTGAATACAGAGATAAATGGATCTGAGGGACATTTATTATGCTGAAAGGGTCTCCAAAGCTCTAGTGAGAGGGAAAAAAGGTGTTAGTCCATCAGCAGGCTGTCAACCACACACACACACACACACACACACACACACAGAAAATCAGAGAAAGAAAGAATGAGAGCGAGGGAGAGAGACATGAATAATATTCAGCCATCAACTCTTGTACGATAGGAAGGATATTTTTTGCCAGTGGTCACCTCCAGTCTGTTGCATCCACCAGTAGGCATGCATATCCAAGAACTGCCTATGCATATGGATATGCAGGCCTTTTCATATGAGCAACAATTTGTCACCCTGCTGTGTTTAAGCTGACACAATGAACAGAGTGTGAGTATTGTGAACTGAGTTCGTGCATTGAATGTAATCAAACCAACTGCTGCAAACCCAGCAGGAATTACATCTTAAACCACATTACAGCAAGTAAGCTCTCTTCAAATATTCATACATACGTCCTTGGGGTATTTGACTATCACATGTTAATGAATATTTCATGATAAAAATAGTAACCTCTGAGCGGACTAGATTTTCAAACATGCATCAGAGCACATTTGAGGAACTTTCTCAGTGTGTTAGCTGATAGGAAACTATGATATTAATCAGTACATGCAGAACTGTATCTGTGCTTCACTCTGCTGCTCCTCCAGTGCTGTGAACTGAGTGCGTCCTCACTGCACCGAAGTGTAGAATCTGAATGAGCAGCATTGTTGCATTACTATACAGATATAAGTTGCATAAGATTTGTAATCATATCTAGTAGAATAAGATCTTTGGCACCATTATGCCCCTCTCAAATACAAATACAAGCATAGTCTTCTTGACTGTCACACATGGCTGTAAGTCATGATTGGAATTAATGCATCCAGCACACTGCAGTCTAATTTCATTAACTTTTATGAAGGTCATGTTCTATAGCGATGCACTGCGTACAAGCGACAGCCTCCATGTCTGGAAAATTAAAACAGCCCCAAAGTGGCAAAAACCGCACTAACATGAGTGGCCACTTTAAGCTGGCTCCGAATGAGAATTTGATTAGACTCCCATATTAAAATGTGCAACTTTACAGAAGAAATAAACATGGTTATAATGTGGTAGAGATGATGGGTTTGGTTTCTATGTCCAAGTTTCCCAGTTTTTATAAGATATTTAAATTATATTACTTAAAGTTTGTATAATTAAGAGCCTGGCAGCCTGGACTGACAGGCCAGTAGCTGTCTGCTGGTCTTCACCTCAGCTAACTCCACTCACTAAACTTGAGCAATTATCTGGCAAATAGCATGGCTTGCTTTGAAATTAGAAAAGAGTACATCAGAGGGACAGCTCAGGTTGAGCGGTTTGGAGACAAAATAAGAGAGGCAAGGCTGAGATGGTGGATTTACTAGGAATGGGATGTTGAAGATGGAGCTGCCAAGCTGGAGGAAAAGAGGAAGGCCACAGAGAAGATTCATGGATGTAAGGAGGACATGCAGAGGGTTGGTGTGACAGTAAAGGATGCAAGAGATGGAGTGAGATGGAGATGGAGGCAGGTGATACCTGAGGCTGTGCCCTAAAGGCCAGTCGAAAGAAGAAGAAGAAGAAGCCTGTAAGAGGAGCTTGCGCATACACTGTCCAGCTTTTGCTAGTGTAATTCTAATTTATTTGCATACCTCTTCTCAGGTATCTGTATCTGTGGGATTTACCGATAAATATTCACCTTCAACTACATGCATCTTTTATATGCAAACTAAAACTGCATAATGTGTATTATGCTAATATATCAGAGACTAATTTAGCCTAAGGATGCTGAAGTCAAAATTCTGTTTGTGACAACAACATGTTGTCAAAATCAAAGACAAGTGCAAGAGTAAAAGAAAATCAACTTTTACCACTCAAAATAAGCTAAGCTTATAGTGCAAATATATGAGTATAAATGTAAGTCACTGTCGATACAGAGCAAATTCAAAAGTCCAGAAAGCATTTTTGTTTGCCTTGAGAAGTGCAAGCAAATATTTCAGTGAGAGATAAAGCCACTGGACAGCTCAATCCTGCATGTCTGTACCGCTAATATTCATTTTGTTTGCCCTCACTGCTCATTCTCTCTTCTTGTGGTCATGAATCACAGAAGGCCAGGAAGTGCAAACAAAAAAAATTAATATGAAGTGAAAATGCATGACCACAGCCTTGGGGAATAGAAGGACAGCAGGGTAGAGACCATTTGTGAGAATGTGTCTGTATGTGTGCATGTGCGAGAAACATCAAGAAAAGGAGCATTTCTCTCAGAGCAAAAATGAGATTGCGGAATTGGATAGAACGCTCCTCCACCCCTCCAGTGAAAGGGGCTTTCTCATATCGCAGGAGGACGTATGAGGTGTGAAGCAAAGGCAGGGTTCCTGAGCCTCTCAAAGACTTGATAAGAAAAAGAAAAGTACTGCAGCAGAATTAAGGGCTCATCATTTGGAGAGATTGCTTGGGAAACATCCAGAATTGTACCAATGTAAATGTTGATAAAGAAACTTCCTGTGAGAGCGAGCATCAGTGTTTCAGCCTGTGAAACAAACGCTGATGGGCCGTACAGCATGTTTTAACACTGCAGTGCACAATATACAGTATCCAGCTCAACTCAACTCACTCAATCTATCACTGTGAATGTGCTTAGGATGGCACATGTACACCTATACCCACACAACAAGCACACACACACACACACACACACACACACACACACACACACACACACACACACACACACACACACACACACACACACACACAAACAAGCCAAGGTAGTAGACAGCCAGTGTTGAGATAGATGGAAGAGGTAAATAGGGGTGTCATGGCAGTGTGATGGAATGAGGCAAAGGAGAATTCATCCTGTGTTTCCTCTAGCCTCTGTCCCCCTGCTGACAGCATCCTGAAATAGGCCCGCTGTGTCTGTATATAAGTGACCGTGTGTGTTTGTGTGTGAATGAGAGCATCTCTCTTTTCTATATGCTTCCTCCTCTTGTTGTGTGTATTTTTTTTTTAAATTTATTTATTTTAATTCTGTGTGTCTCCCTGTGCGTTTTCCCCTCTGTGTGTTGTGTATCATCTCAGTTCTGGAAATAGGATGAAAGCAGCCAATGTGAGGAGAGATAACGGTAGGGAATGAGCTAAAAGAGGGGGAGAGCCCCCTGGGGGGAGATGAAACATCCTTACTGTTTCGTTTTTATGTTCAGATCTGGTTTGAACAGAAATCCCATTGGGCCAGTGGTCAGTAAAGTGTTATTAGATCCCACAGAGAATCTTTCTGTCTTTTGGATTGGCAATACAGCAGGTAATCCTTTAAATGTTGTTGCTTTGAGGTACAAAGGACATAATTGTAAATGTGGTAGGTATTTAGTGCATTCTGGGACAGGTTTGGGTCAATCGAAAGGCATCTGTATTTAGAAGAAAAAAAAGAGTGAGAAAACAATCCACCTATGATAGCCTAATGGTTAGCCCAGCAGATAAGAACACTTTAACCTTCTGCTGCCTTTTTAACAGTGCTAAAAGAACAGTTACTTAATTTTGCACAGCATTAAGTTCAATTCAATTCAATTCAATTTACTGTCACGATCCTGAGTCTTTTGACCCAGCATTTTGAGTTTACATGTATATTAAGGTTTATGGCTTATTTAGTTATTAAGTTTTCTACATTCATTTCCGTTTGTGCATTAGTTGCTTTGTTATAGTTATTTTGGAGTTCCCCTTGTGTCTTGTACCCCTGTGTTTAGTCTCCCTTGCCCTTCATGTGGTTCATGTGTCTCATGTCTCATGTTGTTAAGTCATATTGTCAGGTCTGCGTCTCATGTTTCCTGTTTTATTTTGAAGGTCTTGTGTTCTACGTTCAATGTGTTTAGTTTACACTTCCCCTGTGCCGTCCTTATGTTTATTCATGTCAGCTGTTCCCTCATGTGTTTCCACTCCCCTTGATTACCTCCTGTGTGCATTTAAGTCCTCTGTCTCCCTTTGTTCATTGTCAGGTCGTCTGTCATTTTCCACATTTCATGTCCAGGTCTGTCATGTCAGGTGTCCATGTTTCCACGTCTCAGGTATTCATGTCCAGGTTTTTCATGTTTAGTTCTAGTTCACCCAGTTTAGGTTTATGTTTAGTTTCTTGTTGTTTAGTTCTGTCTTCTGTTTGCATTTATTTTCCCCCGCTTTAATAAACAGCGTGTTTTTGAAGTTAAAGTTTCATCTCTTCACGTGTCTGCGTTTGGGTCCACCATCTCACCTCATGAACGATAATGTTTCCAGCTTCTTCTTGAATCTATGCCATGAAGAATTAAGGCACTTCTGAAGGCAAAAGGGAGTCTAAATAAAGTTGCTGGTGAATACATTTTTAATCAGGCAGTTGACCAAAATAAAGTTTTTTTTTTCTCATCTTTTTGCCACATTTTGGACCACGACTGACTTTTGTGTTATTGAATAAGTGCTCCTTGGCAGATATAACGCTGCCCTCTCAGGGCATACGCACCAAAAACACCATCAGTGAAGCAGGAAAAAAAAATTCTGCAGAAACAGTGGCAAAACTTGGCTTTAGGCAGTCCTTTGCAAATCAGTAAGAGATAATTTTCTTGCACTTTTTTTCATTTGAATATATACTGTCTCCAGGTAGGTTCGGATTAAAAACTTCTTCAATATTACAGAACCTTTCTTTGGGCTGACCAACTCGTTCTTAAATGGCTCATTTGTATTTTCGCTGCCATTTACCTCATCAAATAAAATATACCTTTAAGTTGTTGTTGGAGTGCTGTGGGCTGGCCCTGCCATTTATAAATCGAAGTGGTTTTAAGCCAGCCTTCAATGAAATAGTGGCGCGCAAAGTAGTACTCTTATCCCCACTTGTTTAGTTCTACCCTTTTTTTCACTTTCAACTGTCTGTTTCTTTTTTTTCGCTCCCATTTTCTGGCTCCGTCTGCCTTTGTCTCCTACAGTCTCTCCTTTTTTCTGTCCCAAGGGATAAAGACCCTCCCAGCCTAGAGCTCGTTATGCGTGTATTTAGTAATTAGAATTAAAGTATTAGAGTTAAAAAGGAGGATTTCAGTCTGATTATGATGAAGGAAAAAAATAATCCAAACTCTCCCTTATGGGTTTGAAAAAAACACACACAAAAAAAGTGCAATACCACCTTTCAAGCACACAGAGCTAAACAGACCAAACATGATTTGCTTTTAAGTAAAGCTGTCAGCGGGTTTGTACTTGTTTTCTTTGGGTGTGCATGAACATGTACAGTGTTCATAGGTGTGTGGATAAAGTGTGTCTTTTTGTGAGTGGCTATAAGTGAATGGGTCTCATCCGTCTGCCTTTCTTTTTTTTGCGGTGACTTTTCTTCTCGATTAAAAATGAATGCCTCCCCTTCTGCTCTCTGTCACTTTTCCCTGCTTCTGCTCCCACTCCCTCTCTTTTTCACTATTATCCCCTCTATATCCTCTCTATTTTCTTCAAGCTATCTCTATATATCACTCCGCACACGCACACACACGCACACACAGGTGCACGCACACACACACACAATGACACTTGCTTCCCTCCTTGCTCCTTGTAGCTCTCTCCTCCCGTCTCATTCTCTGCGACCCCCTCTCGCTCTCTCTTTCTGAACATATTTCATCAAAGGCCCTGCACGCAGGTAACGCTCACCCTGATCTCATTAACTGCTGCTAACCGCGCAAGACTCGAAATAACACACACACACACACACACACACACACACACACACACACACACACACACACACACACAGCCTGTATAATCC
>VVHJ01063183.1:0-20865 GCA_015107715.1 Tylochromis polylepis | reverse complement strand
AGGGGAAACACCCCCAAAAAATAAAAAAAAAAAAAAAAAAAAAAGGTAAGAACATGAGGCAAATGATTGTTGTTTAATAACCAGGCTAATCCCTGGAGCTCAGGTGGTGAAGGGTTTTAACACCTTGTCTGCGTGGGCCCTTCAGAATGGACCATCAGATGCCAACAGACAGGTAATAATAATTTATTTGTTGTGCTAAAATCTCCTTGCTTGCATGGTATACTAGGGAATACTTGAAAAGTATTACATATTTGCATGCAGAACCACATGCATTTGACAGTTCTCTGATCTGTTCACACAGTGGGTGCTGACCAACAAGTTAAAAATAATAATCTCTTTCCTAAAGGAAAGTATTTCTGTGCAAATTATATTATTAACTCATTTTGAAGTTTTGATCAAACCAAAGCTAAGTAAAAGAGGAGGAGAGGAGTCAGCCTCATGTCTTTCCTGAGAATGCTGTCTCTGTGGTATCCTTGAATCAATTAACTCCACACTCTCTCTTAGATCTAAGCTTCCCATCATGTATTTTGCTCTCTCACTGCAGCATATGTGCAATTTTCTGCTCATTTTGATCCAGTTTCAGAGTCCCAGTGGACAATAAATAAAAAAAAACCTCACAGGAGAACGTGTGTGTTGTGGGGAGTACATGTTTATGCAGTGGGCTATGTTTATTTTGGAGCAACATCAGCAACATTGCATAGGTGCTGAGCATTCCTATGACCACATTGAATATTATGACTGCATTCGTTACGTTTAGTATTTCATGTGGAAGTCAGTTGGTCTCTATTGGTTTTTATGTCCCTGAGTCAAAACAGCCCTTTGATCATTGTGTGTGCAAGTGCATAAACATAAACGTGTGAATGTAGAATGATGAGAACCTGCACTTCTCACATGGGGCGCTTCTCGAGCTTTAAAAATTCTAGATTTGTTTTTCCTTTCTTCTCCAGGTGTACGTGTGTGGGAACAGTGTTGAGGCAAAGCAGGCAGTAATAGAGGTGGCTACCAAACTAGGCTTCACTGTTCTGGACAGGGGGTCTCTGACTGCAGCCAGAGAGCTGGAGGACTTCACCCTGCAGCTGTTCCCAGAGTGGAGGCTGCCCTTGCAATTGGCCACTGGCCTCACTGTCATCTTCTTCTTCTATCTGCTCATCAGAGATGTCATCTATTCGTATGTGGTGAATGATAAAGATGTCTCCTTTAGAATCATGGCATCCTTGGCCAACAAAGTAAATCCTGTTTATTATCTTACAAATTAGCACATGGTACACTTTGAAAAGTCACCTCCAAATACATCCCATAAAAAATGACTAAACAAATAAAAAGTTTTCACTTAAAACTCATTGATTTTATCCTCAAAACAACTTGCGCTGTAATTGTCTCCTTCTTTCAGGTGTTCCCCATCGTGTCGCTCATTATGCTGTCTTTGTGTTACTTGCCTGGAGTCATAGCTGCCTTCCTTCAGCTCTACAGAGGAACTAAATACAAGTCAGTAATCAAAATACGATGCAATCATATTTAATCCCAGCAGAGAGGTGTGCAATTTTCTTGTCATGTTTGTGCCATACTACTCAAACGTATGTTTCAGGCGTTTCCCCGACTGGTTGGATCGTTGGATGTTGTGCAGGAAACAGCTGGGACTCGTAGCGCTTGCCTTGGCTTCTCTGCATGTGCTCTACACTCTTATCATCCCTATCAGGTGAGTAGGAGCTGCACATCTTCATGCCTCTTCATTTAACATATCTGGGGCTGGTTTTTTAAAAAAAAAAACTGTTTATAACTGCTGCAGTAATTGTTAATTTATTTTCTCTTTTTTAATGAGTTTTCTTTCCTTTTGTATTTTTTCTCAAATTCCTGGAAACCTGCGTTCACTAATGTTATTCACTAGAATAACATTATTTGGGAAGATGCGCATGGTCCCAAATGTTATTGACATTCTTTTGGTCTCTGGTCGCCACATTGTTGACAAATGCTTCATGTGTGGATTCAACTTTAAGCACCAATTTTAGACTGCCTGTGAGAATGCGCGATATTTCAGGGTATGGTTGCCTAGGTAACCCTGGTATTTACTACCATCATATGTCAATCAGTGATATCCTGCACCGCTATCAAACGCTCACCTGACAGCTGAGAAAAGTTTATTTCAGTCCATTCCACTTTATGTCACCACTTGTTATTTTACTTGTAGTTGCATAACGTTGACAAACGTCCTTCCCTTTCTGATGTTCTCTGGTCGCCATGTCATTGCACACAACCTGCAAATCTGTTACTACAGAATATGAAGCTATAATCATAACCTAAATCACACTTTAATAAACTTGTGAATAATGTTAATTCAGCAATTCTTGTGACATCTTCAACTAAGTTTTATTTTAGATCTTTAAGAGTTATGCGCATCTGAATTGTCCACATGATTTTTCTCTAAATAATCATTTTTGTCCCCAGATATTATGTGAGATACAGACTGGCAGCACATACTATCTCACAGGTAAGACAACTTGGAAACATTTTTAATAATACCTATTTCCATCACTCCATAAACAGCTGGTAAAAATGTCTGCTCTTTGTTTATTGTGATTTTAAGATCAGAGAAAACAAAACATCAGAGTTTGACACTACCATGGCCTGGCGCACTGACTCTTACTATGTTATTGGGATTCTGGGATTTGGCCTGTATCTCCTTTTGGGAATAACCTCCCTCCCTTCTGTCAGCAATATGCTCAGCTGGAGAGAGTTCAGCTTTATACAGGTAAGACAGATATAAAATGTAGTATCTGGAGTGATGTATATACTTCTATGTATCCTAGCAGAAGGGGATTGACCTTTGAATTTGTTAGAAGTCTGGCAGCTAAGTTTTCAATGAGCTGCAAGTGGAAGATGGACTTTTGGGTGAGAAGGGAGGGTTTTACAGTAGTCTAAGCATCATGAGATGAAAGCATGGAGGACTTTAGCAAGGTCTGCTAGACAGTAAAGAAAAGAAAGTAATATAAACGTTAATTGGAGAAAGCTTAGACTCAAAGCTGCCTTGTAAACCTATCCTAACAAGTTAACAGAATTAGCTTGCTCATTTAATTCACAGTCTTCCACTTATTTATAACATATACCTGACTTAAAATGTTCTTATTGAGTGAAAGAGGCACATATACTTTACCCCTTTAACTAAAGTTGTAATTCAAGAGCCAGGGTCAGTTTTTCAAAGACATCTATACAACCACACCACTTTTTCCATCCAGAGGAACTGTCCTCCAGTGGTCACTAAAACAAATGCAGGTTTTCCATCTTTGATTTATAGTATGTGGTTCATACAAACTCATACTGGCACATTAGCGAAACAAAAAACTTGGCCTGGTGACTGAATCCTGTTTATAAGATGAAAAACTTCACAAGTCACAAGCGGAGGAATGAGAGTGTGGGATTTTCCCCTGGAGCTGGCCCACTGATGTTCCGAGCAATCCATCCAACAGATTTGTGCTTGTTTTGGAAAATGTGGAGGATGGAACATTTGGACTTTTATCTGTGTTTTCATAAGTTTTACAGAGTTACCTGATGATAAAGAGCTTCCCCGTGGCTATGCATACAAAACCAAAGTAATTAAGTTATAGATTTCTATAATTTAAAGATGTCTCAAAGGTAAAATGTGTTTGATATCCCTGATCTCCAGTAAATGAACATTTTTGCTACTCTGCATTTTACTAAATCATACTTACAAATAAAAACAAAAGTAACAGAGGCTTCAAAACTTCAGAAATCAACAGATCTGGCAATTTTCTTTAAAAAACAATGAAAAAATAAACAGTGGCAGGAAAGAGCATTTGTGGCTGTTCAGAGCCATTTCTGTGATATTTAATCTGTTGTGTTCTTCGAATACAATATAGCTCATTGGTAAATTTAATTTGTTTCAACTGATCATCTCCCCACTTGGCCAGGAAAAGCTGCAATGACAACCAGATTGATGATTCAATTAACACAGGGATGCTTTATATGAAATAGGCCTAGCTGGCACTCACTTCTAATATGTCTGCTGGAGATGCTTTAAAGTGCACCATGAAATTCTCCATGTACTGCCACTCCACTATTGCAGCTGTTTATACTCTAGTCTGCTGAGGTGCAGTTAGTGTGAAAATTTACAGAAAGGCTACTGGGCCTTTAAGGGAGGATACTGGCAGAAAAACTGTTTGGTAAATTCTTCACATTGTGTCTAATTTGCAAAGGTACAAACTGTGACTAGTAAGAACAAATCTGGATAGGAAAACACACACATGGGCCAGGCAGCTGTGTTAAAGTTCCCACTGGAAAAAAACTGTCAAAAGTCTGTTAGTTATATTTCCCTCTTTCGCTTTCTAACTAGAAATGTTTTTACTTGAATAGATACAAATAATGTTTACCTTTGTTCCCACTCTGACCAATCAAAAATGAAACGGGACACACTACAGGGAACAAACTCATTCATAAATGTATCTGGGTCATGTCAAGCTCATATTCTTATTCCACCCCTCCCTTTACTCCAGCCCAAATTAGAGCAGAGATTTAAATGTTAAGTTATGCATCAGATGTAATTTGGGGGCATACATTATCCCAGGCCTCAGTCCTAAAGCTTTGTTCATGTGTATGTAATGTATTTAAATGTGCACAAGTATGCACGTGTACCTTTATGTATATGAGTACACACACAAAGTCAAAGAGTGCATGCATTGCACATATGAAGCTGTGTCTCTATTAAGGTCAGTCTCAGTCTGTCACTGCAGTTTTTGACTTGATATAATACATTTCTATGAAAAAAACTGTGTTTTCTCTTCTTTTTTTTATTCACATTTATCCCTCAGTACCTCTCTCCTCTGAGTAGCTGAGCCATTCACACACAAATGACATGTTCCTGATGCATAAATGCAACCAAATCTGCCAGAAAGAAAACTGACTGCACATCATAACATCAGTGTTTTCTGAAAATAAATGAGTGAATGTACTTAGTAAATGTAACATAATGAACCTTTTTCATTGTTTTACTGTCTTTCAGTCCAAGCTGGGCTACCTGACACTGTTCTTCTGTACATTTCACACCTACCTGTACGGCTGGGATAAGTTTCTTCAGCCTTCATACTATAAGTGGTACATGCTCCCTGGCTACATGCTTAGTCTGGTGGTGCCTTCTGTGGTGCTAGTGCTCAAGCTGCTTCTCCTCCTGCCTTGTGTGGACAGCACTCTCACCCGCATTCGACAGGGCCAGGAGAGAACTGATCCTGAGCAAGAAAGCAAAAAATTACTCCTAACATAAGGCAATGGCACTGCAGGTACAAATGAATTATAAACACAGACGCAAAGACATAGATGTCACAGAGCCAGGATTATATAATTACAAGAAAATTGTTCAGTGTTGTAAACGTGGTACATGTAAAAGCAGCTTTCCTTTGCCTTTGTGCTTAATATCTTTACACATGTACGTCCAGTAGTGTTACATAATGTACTCTGAGATTCTGTGTTGTGTCCTCTATGACATCCTTATGAAAAATAAAGGAAAGAAAAAAACCCCATCAATCTGAATTTGCAGTGTGTAGTGGGTTATGTTTGTTGCATTTATTTTTACTTATTTTACTTACATTACTGAATTTTTAAATTATTTTTTTGTGTTTGGTTCTCACTGCTTTTCCTTTGTTCCTTCTTGTTAAACACCCATTATGCTAATTGTAACCCCTGTAAATACTCTTTAAAATAAACAACAGTGTAACAGACCAAGATTTTCTTGTCTTGTCTCTCTTTCTATATCTCATTCGATCCAGAAGCTTAAACTTTGGGAGATTTCCCTGCTGAGTTGGCTGTGTCTCGTTTAGTCGTCTCGGTCTGATCCCTCTCCAGGGTTCATCCCTCTGGCTGATCAGATAGCGTTCTCTCAGAAACATTTGTGCTGAAGACCAGCCTTCTCCCCAGTCACCGCTGGATCTCATCACTAGGAAAGAGGAATTTGAAGACTCCTCCATCACCGTAGTCTGTTGAAAGAATCTAATGTTGGGTTGTCACAGTACAGACAGGCCCGTGATGTTGTGCTGCATCAAGTCATTTCCTAAAGTGAGTAAAAACACATAGACGTCATTTTATTGGTAGGTGTAAATGAAATCTAATCATGACAAGTAGAGGCGTAGACATGAAAGAATGTATACATAGTAAAGGATACACCATTCCTGTGACTCCCACTCAGATAAAACCTTCCAGCCTCATAAAGTTGCCTTTTAAATGGCCCTTATCAGTGAGTAAAAGCATAAAAAAAATAGGACGGGGTGAAAGCTCCGATAAAGATCTATGCCAGTGCTGGTGCTGTCAGTCAAAGTCAGTCAAACTTTTTTTTGCCATTTCCATAAACAAGTGAAGTGGTAACAACTTACTTGGGTTAACTAGGATATGAAGGATATGAATAACAATATCTAATAAGGACACTCCTAGGAATGCTGTCTCTAGTAATGATAACAAGTTATAAAGCAATTTAATTTAACAATTTAATTTGAAATAGGTGTTTTTCCTTATTGCAATGACATCATATACTGTAACTCAGTCATTAAAATACACTTAACCCTGTAGTAACTGAACCATGAAATAATTGCCAGAAAATTTACTATTTTTACCTAACTTTGTGACAAACTACAAAAATAAATACATTTAATAACAATTTGCTTGTTACAGTGTCATATGCTGGCTCTGTGGCAGGCAAAGTGAGGACTCCAAGTGCAGGACTCCAGAGACAAAATATAAACTTAGAGGCAGCTTTATTGCTGGGAGTTACAAACTAAAATACAAAATACAAACTCTTGACATGGCAAGGCATGAACCGGGTACATGGAACTTTAAGCTAGACACTAGGGAACAAAACAGCACGCACAGTGTGGGGAAAACATGATGGCCGGACTGAAGAATGAAGACTGATGACATGACGGGAAACTGAGGACTTAAATACACAGGAGGTAATTAGGGAGATGGAACACACCAGGGAACACAGATTAACTAAATCTGACTAATGAGACAGGGGAAGTAAAAGAGAACATAACACACGCAGGACAAGAGACTATCAAAACAAGACAGGAAGTAACACACTCTGAGACCCAGACTAAGACATGTGAACTAGACACTGGGACATGACCAGGCTGAGGAACAGAGATGGAGAGAGAGACACACAGAGACAGAGAGATGGGGAAACATAGGTAAACATGGAGACAAGGCAGACTTCCACAGAAGACGCTGAGGACAAGACACAGAGATAAAACAAAGAGACAAAAGTAACCTAACAATATCAAACAAGAAATACAGATAAAGTCAGAGACACTAAAAGAACTAAATTCAAGACTAAACCGTACAAAGCTCGAACTTAAATCATCTTCTTAAGGTAAAAATGCAAAATAAAAGTCAAAACGCTGGGTCAAAGATTCAGAACCATGACATACAGAGTTAACACTTATTTGATGCTTTCAAAGCAAATACTCAAAACAAAATTAGCTTCTGTTTTGCAAGCTGTGAATCCCTAAGGTGGAGAGATAGACATAAAGCAAGTGCTTGTTGGTATTGATGTGTGATGTCTACGTGTGGGGTTATGTGTTTTTGTTTGTTTGTTTCTTTTATTGTGACATCCACAAGAAAATGGATACGTACCTGGTAATACCGTCAGCTGGAGGGCACTGGAGTTATAGATTTTAGAAAGAGTGCTGAACAGGCACACGCCCAATTGGACAGGTGCTCAAGCACCTGTCCAATTGGGTAGGAAAGTTTTTTCCCCCACGTGTGTCTATTTTATAATTTTACATTTTAATTTCAAAGTTGTCCCATGGCATCAATTCCTAATTGAAAGCATGTAATGCCCAACAATTGTGTTTTTATAATTCTGCAATCTCGTACACCCCTTGGCCCCTGCATCGCCTTTCCTTGTTGTCACAATCAGTTGCTCATGCTCTTGTCACATCTCAGACCTGCTTTTACTGATGATAGCCTGGTAACAGGAGTGTCTGCACTGGCCTCATCCACATTTGTTACTGCCATGTAATTAAAATACCACTACAACACGTCAATTTAGGCAGCTAAACAATAGCAATTATACCGCAACATTAGCTTATCAAATGCAAGTTACTCAGATTTAAAATGTACAAGAGAACTCCATTTCACTCTTTGTATGACAACAGAAATAATTATGTGATCATTAGTCTAATATTTAGGTGTCAGAAATTTTAGTCCTCAAGCTATTGTACATGTCAGAATTTAGAGAATATTCAAAATTCTTATGATGTTTTTAGCATTTTCCTTGCTTACGGGTTTACTGCTCGTGCACACATTGTGGGCGAAAGTGAACCAAGGTGTCTCTGTGTGTGATATTCTGAACTATTATCAGCACCATTGTGCATCACATTATTATTATTATCATTATAAATGCCTTATTGCAGTACAGAATAACCATTAATTATCATGTACAATATTAACTTTGAATTTAACAATTACAGCTCAATGCCAACAAAGGACAGGTTATAAAACAGCAAGAAAGAGAACTACAGCAGGCATCCCAGGGGGCGCTCTTCTGTCCATGATCTCACCATCTAGCAGTAAGGAAGATGAAAGAACAAGTAGCTTATATAAGCAAGTAATAGCTGTGGTTCTGGATACCACTTGATTTTCTAATATGTGCCCCAAAATGTGGCATTATTGTGTCGTTAGCTATTCAATGTGGCATCAGCTACAACTCTTAAGCATCACTTTGAGAATTTTCTATAATAATTTCATATCTCACAGTTTTATTTCACTTAGTCAAACATTTTGAGCACGCAAGTCTCCCATCAATACTCGGTTCATGGTTTAGTTGAGTATCGCTCTGCAGTAAGTTTTCCTAGACCAAGGAAAGTTTCAACTGAACTGACTTTCACCTCAAATTCGGTAGGATTATCAACATAATGCGGATTATAGCAAAAACAAAAAACAAAAAACAAAATTAGGAAAAAAGAAGAAGTG
The DNA here is from genome assembly GCA_015107715.1 of Tylochromis polylepis. Lineage (NCBI taxonomy): Eukaryota > Metazoa > Chordata > Actinopteri > Cichliformes > Cichlidae > Tylochromis > Tylochromis polylepis. The sequence continues at coordinate 11,898 of VVHJ01063183.1, read as the reverse complement.
GATGAAGGAAGTAAGCACATTGAGACAGACAAACCGTCAGAAATGGGGAAGTATAGAAAACTAAAACTTTCACAACATTCACAACTGCTGCACAGACTACCAGACACAGATTTCAAGGTAAGATGAGACATTCAAAACTGGGATGTGTAGGAATGTAAATTTTTCTTACCTTTTGTTTTCACAATGAGCAATACAGGTGGAAATGAATAATTTGCGCCTCTGTTGTTTATTGTAGGAATCCAAAGTAAGCAGTAATTTGTTGTCACTAGTCTTGAGTATAATTCCCCATTTGAAAAATTTCCATTTATATAATTAAGTATAATTTGTGCTGTGATTTTTGGTCTTGTATTAGATGAAGTTGTTCCCTGTACTGATGATGCTGACAGCATGTGCTGCAAGACGTCAAGGTATTTTTTTTCCTTAACAAAGTGAATACAACAGCTTTAAAAGATTTCTGAGATGTTTATGTCTTTTGTTATTCACTTTTAACAATACTTTGTTTTCCTGTGTGCGAGACTTTGTCATAACAATTTTAATAACATTATTAAAATTTCTAGCCAATGTTTGTAACAAGGCTAAGAAACAAATAAATGGGTTTTTACATAAATTTAAAACTTGTTTTTGTAGTGTTGTTTCTTTCTGACTTAATGTGAATTTGACTCATTGACATGCCTTTGAGAAAAATACTACTTTCAACCAACAATTTATTCTAAAACATGCAAATTACAAAATCACTTACTTAGTTGTGTAAAACAGATAAAACATTTAAAAATTACAGGACAAAGCACTAACCAACACAGTAGTGGAGGCTCAGATTAGCTTTTATGATTGATGAAGACAATTTTGATATAGTATTTCCTTTTTTTAAGGATTTAAGTTTTCTTATTAAACTTATTAATTTCTTATTAAATCTGAGTGTTGGCGGAACCCCACGCATATGGTTCTCTGTGTTCATAATTTCCTGTATTTTCCTTTTACATTAAAAAAAAAGAAATCCACTTGAAAAGTGTCTTCCTCTTTTTCTCTTCTCAGATTTGTCTGGTAAAATGTTCACTTTCCCACTGCAATCCAACAGCGCTCATGTGAGGCTGAATGCGTCAAGACTGGATTTCAGTACTTTAACACTCTGTCACAGGTAGTAATGAATATGTACACATTTCCTATAAGAAGGAACTGTATATCTGAATGTGAAATAAGTCGTGCTTCATCATGCCTACAGATCATTTACAGACCTTAAAAGAGACCACGTTTTGTTCTCTATGGCTACACCTGCTCATTCCAATGACTTACTGATCTTCTGGGATAATACAAATAAAGAGATTGAGCCCCATATCAAGGACAGGAAAGCTGAATTTGGAGGACGAGACTACAAGCCAAATATGTGGCACTCTATCTGCACCACGTGGGACTCTGAGTCTGGACTGGTGCAGATTTGGTTTGATGGGCTACCTTCGATTAGGAAATTCGTCAGCACTGGAACAAACATCATAGGACCTGCTATAATAATTTTAGGACAGGTACAATTTTATTGATAAATACTAAATACTTAATTACAGTCAAGCAGACACTGTATATACTAAGTTTTTATGTGTTACACGTCGGTAGTTCATACATATTATAATAAATTATGTATAATGTAGTTTTTATGTATTGTATCTCAAACACTGCATTCTTTACAGGAGCAAGATGCCCACGGTGGTGGATTTGACATTAAGCAGTCTTTCGTTGGCATGATGTCTGACATCCACTTGTGGAATTATAGCCTTTCCTCCTGTGAAATTCAGAACTATGTGGATGAACTAAACTTCACGCCAGGGAATGTGCTGAACTGGAGCTCACTGGATTTTGAGATCATAGATAGAGTACTGATAGAAAATAAACTCATGACATGTCACTAATCAGAAAATTACAAAGTCAAAAATCCGGGCTTTGTTTTTATGTTCAACATAAAGAATATTTGATGATTTCTTTGTAACGCTTTAATAATAATCATATGAAAGAGTTAAACTGGTTGCTCTGATTACTTTACATGTTGGTTAATCCATGAACAACATTGAGAACAAAAACTGAGTGACAGATTAACTTTTAAATTTTGTTTTACAAATTTATAATTGTAAATTTATTGCAAAGATGAACAATAAATTTACAATCCATCAACTTGTTGTGCTAGAAATGATTTTCTAGTCAGTGACTTCTGTGTATGACAATGAAATGTGAAAAAAAAGAAGAAGTATTTTTTTGCCAAAGTGTCACCATCAGCACTGTGTCACAATGTGCAGTTGACAGAGAGGTCCACACTTCTCCATTAAATCTGAAAACTCTGCATCTCTACTTAAGTATTTCAACTTAATTTAAAAGGTGGTGTTTTAGAGATCGCCCTCTACTGGCCAAAAACTGATAAATGCCATTTTTTTCCCTTGTTTTGGCTTTTTACAATATTCATATTGTTTAAGTAACGTTTGTGTAATTTTATGAATATTTAAGTATGCACTGAAGACTCTTGGACTTTTGATTGTTCATGTGAGTAGTTCCTTTCTGACAGATGCTGCCAGTGGTGCAATCAGTGAAACTTGTAGATGAACACACACTGTATAAGATTACACCACTGTGTAAGAACACTGATAGGAAAGCTGTGTTTGTGTTATTTGTTTAAATCAAACATGACGAAACACATAAAAGTGTTAGTATGTTACCATAGAGCTTAACTTGACTTTTGATTGGACGTGCAGGTCGTTCTTCAGCCAAACAAATACTACCTGTCAATAAAAGTCAATAAAACTACTTCTGCCTTCCATGCGTCCAAAATCAAAGTGAAAGTACAGAGACTTGATCTGTAAATGACTCTGCAGAATATCAGCTCTGGCAGAAACACAACTCACCGATCGCCTCTATTTTGATATTTCTGTTGGGAACTAAAAAGAACCCCTCGAAGGCCCGATTCTTAGTGTTAGTGACCTTCTACGTTTCCACTAAAAAAAGTAAAAAAATCAAAAAATCAACAGTAAATTTGCATTTCTTGCATGTAACTTAGCACTGGCTGGAATTAAATAAGACACAATACTGCTATAAAGTGAGTGAGATATTTTAGTTTGGACCAAACTGTAATGCAGCTGACTGACTGGTGACTAAAGAGGGACTTACAGCCTTATTTACATAGTCTCCCACTTTCAGAGGCTCAAAGGAAATTTATCAAACTAATATAATTTTAGATATAAGGATTGTTTTTAATATGATAATAGGATGAAAATTCTTTACAGTCAATGAGTGTTTGAAGTCCAGAACCCATGAACATCATTAGATGCTGTGTTTCCTGGCTTTAGATGCTCTGCAAGGCCTTTATAGCACCCACATTCAGTTGCTGCTTGTTTGTGGGTCTTTCAACCATCAAAACTGCTCTAGTTAAATCAAGTTAAATTTGGTTTAATCTGTCCAAAGATTTGTTTCCTGTGCAGGCTCTTTTACATGTTTTCTGGCAAAGTCTACTCGGGCTTGTTTGTTCTGAGTGTAACCAGCTGTTTGCACTTTGTAAAATCTCTGTATTTACAGTCAGGAAGGTGTAGCTTGATTGAAGACTTTGACAACAATATATCGGCCTCATTGAGATTATTGTAGAGTTGGCTAGATGTTGTTAACGGGGTTTTCTTAACAATGGTCTTCCAGGCCTTTTGGTGTTGCTGTGCAGCTGGTTTATTTTAGTTTTTCACCCTGATGATGGCCATGAGATGCAGGGAAAAGCTACCAAATTACAAGTTTAACACTTGGAATGATCTCCAGATCTTTTATCTGCTAAATCTGACATGAAATAATGAAGGCACAGATCTCATTTGGCCAAGAAACTACTCGTGTAGACCAGTGTTTCCCAACCACTGTACCGCAGCACAAAGCTGTGCTGTGAGAAATGATCAGGTGTGCCGTAGAAGATTATCTGGTTCCACCTGATTAGTACTCAATTACATTGTCTTCCACTAGAGGGCAGTACAACTACCTGCTCTAATTAAATGGGTTGCCAACTGCCAGTAAAACAGAAGAAGACGAAGAAGAAATTACATAATAGTCATGCTGTGAGTGAGACAATGCAGCGCGTAATAGCAATAGATCAATATTTGAAATGAAAAAGTAGTCAGTCTGACCTGGGTCCTGGAGAAAATTCCGACCCAGATGAAGGCCCTAGCATAAGTATTGATCAGAAGAAAGCAAAAAGGTATAGTGGGGACAAACCGAGCCAATTCCGCTATGCCTGGTGCGCGGGGAAAAATGACCAATATGCTTTTTGTTACATTTTTGTTTGGTGGCGTGCCGTGTGATTTTTCTCATGTGAAATATGTGCCGTGGATCCAAAAGGTTGGGGAAACACTGGTGTAGATAATAACATTTTCTATAATATATAATATTGTGTTATGCATTGTGGCAGGATGCCTTAAGTTACAGAAAACTTATTTCTAAGTTTAATAATAAAAATTTGAGCAATGTTTGATTTGCATTATGAGTAGTTTCTTTGTATTAGATGGCACTGTGGCTTCTATTGTTGATGCTGGCATCATTGCTGCCAGACCTCAAAGTAAAGAAAAAAATATTAAAATGAAATTCATGCTGATGAAAATTGTGTGCAGGATTTAGATGTGTTGTTAAGTTTTAATGCTTGTTATCACTTACTGGTTTGATTTAAGGATGAAACTAATATTGCTATATCTTAAACCCATGCCTCATACAGCAACAGCAATAGCTAAGTCATACAAGTTGTCCATAATTGTATATCTGTTGTCTTGTCATAACTTTTGGTTGCTCCATAAATTTACTGACTTGCGCAACTGACTTGTTGTGCACTAACAAGGGGCTCATCAGGCTTAGTAAACAAGTCCAATGTCCAAAGGCATGTCAGAGATAATGAAGCTTTGACAAACATAAAAATCTGAGTGGATTAGCAGGAATTTTTATCAGCTCACAAGGTCGAAGTTACTGATAAATGGAGGTTGGTCAAAAACATTTCAATATTGTGACTAAAGAGATAATGCATTAGATTAATATTTTTGGTAGAACAGCTTTCAAATGTTTAATGTTTCATAGAAGACATGCATTTAACTATTAAAGATACTTCTATTATATACTTCTGTAGATTGTTTTAGACTGAGACATGACAACAACACAACTCATTTGTGTGTCTAGAAAGGAGGAAAAAATGATGGCGAAGTCCTCACTAATGCAAAAAGTACACCGAACTACTTTTGTTTCATAGGATAAATAATGCTCAGTTTAATGCTTTAAAGTAATATTGTTTTAAAGCAATATTGCTACTCCAGCTGCTTCCTCGTGCCCGTAGTGGCCATAAAGAGATCTCAGTTAAACAAAATAACAGGATATCTTTCAATGGTAACTTTTGTACAAAATGCCTTTGTGTTACTGGACTCACTGTCCATGGTCATACAAAGGAGGAAGAACTTTAGAAAATACCTATTTAATCTGACTAACTTGGACTTCTGAAGCTTTATGGTAGCATAGAAAGAGAACTATGGAATTCACTTTTCATTGGAGAAGAGACCTCTTCTCAGCCATTAAAATTAGAGCTGTAAATACACAATGTCATGTGAAGCATGCTTTCAGAGACTTGAAAATATAACCCACATGTTTCAGATGTTATAATGACATCATGAATCAATAATACATTATTTTTTTACTGTACCTTTCATAAATCCTAGTGCAGTTGAGTGCAATAGGTCACCGAGTGCAGCAAACTGATGGATTTTACATTTAAAACCTTTTTTCCTTCACAAAAATGCAAACTATATAGTTTTCAATGAGTAAATGACATGGTATATCAAAGCATCTATTAAGTTATCAGGGTCTGCTGTTCTGTGGTAGCAAGTTGTTCTTCCATTTACAATTGGTTGAGAAAATGTGATGCTTTCAGCCTAATGAGAGCATTAAATTACTAGTTTTGGCTGCTGGTCCGGGTATCTCCCACCCAGGCTCCCCAGTAGTAAAACTACAAGTTAAATACTTAGTACAAGGTGAGGGCTACAATAAAACAGACAAAAAACTATTTTTTTTGTATGTGTATGTGTGCAATAGATAGACAAATAGAGTTTATAAGTAACTCCCATTTGTTGATTGTATCAGTTTTAATGGGTACTTTTTCACTAATTTTAGGTAAGCCTTACAGTCTGTCATGTAAGGCATATTTTCCTTTTGAATGACATTTTTCACCAAAAAATTGAATTCTATAAAGATAATGATGACAACAGGCTCACAGTCTCTTAATTCTTTTTTTTAACCAGTGTTTGATATGATTTCATAAAACTGATTATAATTAATTATACGTTTGCTTAAGTGAGCTAAAGCTCTTTCTGAAACTCTCTCTTTTTGTAATTCACTGGAAGAGTATGAGGCTTTAAAGGTACCATTCATAAAGTAGGTCATACCACAGCACCTGAACCACACATATGCCTGCATCATGTCTTAGTCAAACCATTTGTAATAACACTATTACATCACTGCACTGCATCATTACTGTTTGTGAAATGCGTTTTCATGCATTTCGCAAAAGAGAAAAAAAAACCTAAATAAAACCACTCAACACTACCTACTCATGCCTAATCACCAGGCAAACAAAATTAGCATCTAGCTAATAAAGAATGTGATTGAGTCTGGTCTAAAGCTGAAAGGAAAGCAGCTCTCCATCCATTCATTCTCTTCCGCTTATCCAAAGGAAAACAACTATTTAACTCAAATTCACCAGGTTGACATTAACATTGATTCTAAATCCTTTGCAGTCGATGACTGCCTGAGGTCTAGGACCCATGAACGTGACCATATGCTACATTTTCTGCCTTGAGATGCTCTGCTAGCATTTATCTTCAGTACCTGAAAAGTAATTCCGTTGAGATCAGGTGAGTGGCTTGGTCATTGAAAAATATTCCATTGGGATATGTTGCTTTTTCCAGTATGAAGTGGGTCATTATCCATTTTATCTGCAGAACACTGATCAGTTTTGTAGCAAGAAACATCTTGCTGTTTCTATCAGCAGGCATATCATCAATAATTACTAGTGACCTGGTTCCACTGGAAGCCATTCATCCCAATTCCATAACATTACCTCAACAATGTTTGACAGATGATATGGTACTGTATGCTTCAAATCGTGAGCTGTTTCTCTCCTTTTCCATACTTTTCTTTTTTCTGTTGACGCTGCACACTAGGTTAATTGTAGTTTTTCAGCCTGATGATGGTCTGGAGATGCATGGAAAAGGCACACTTAGAATCAACTTCAGAGCTTGTATCTGCTTCATTTTTCATGAAATACCAAACCAACAGACCTCACATTGCTATGAAACTGCTTGTCAGTCAATTGTTCTACTAGCTTTAAGTTAAAATTGGGGGACAGTTTATCAAAATGGCTGAAATTCCTACAAAGTTAATGCAATACTTTGGAAAAACACTTTGAATCGAAGTCTGTACTTCAGTCATGTTGATTGTTTGATTTAAAATCCAGTGGTTGGTTTGTTTACAGAGGTAATATTACAAAATGTGCTTTGTTCATGATCTAAGTGTAGGACAAACCCAGAGTCAATGACCTCAATGAAGAAGACCCATGTTCACCAACAAACACCATCACTATAAAACTCACTCCCTCGCTTGCCTCATGGAACACATCCTGAGACTCAATTCAAGGTAAGACATGATATACATGGCAAATTAAATGAATGCATGCCAAACAAAAGTTTTAAAACTTTTCTGCCTGTATTATATATTGTAGCAGGATGCCTTAAGTGACAGAAACCTTATTTCCATACTTAAGTTGAAAGGTGAAAATTTGAGCAATGTTTGATTTGCATTATTGTATTTTCTTTGTATCAGATGGTGCTGTTGTTTTTACTGGTGACGCTGACGTCATGTGCTGCCACTTCTCAAAGTAAATTTATGTATTATGTCATTAAAGACTAGGTGCGAGAAATCTGGTCTTGTTATCAGCATCACTGAAAGTTACTGATCATGTTATTAATCTAATTCTCCAATTTTTTGAAGACCTGGCAAGAAAAATGTTCACCTTCCCAGAAAAGACAAACACAGCTCACGTGAAGCTGTTAACAACAAAACAAGACTTAAGTGCTGTAACGGTCTGTCTCAGGTAGTGTTGAATATGCAAAATGAAATAATAATAATAAAAGCATCATCATGTAAGTCAATGTCTTGTCATTGCTTACAGGTCCTTTACAGACCTCAGAAGAGGCCATCCTATTTTCTCTTTGGCAACACAGCTTGCTTCCAATGACTTTCTGATATTCAAACTAGATGCAAGTGATTTGTTTGATCTGTGGGCCAGGGACAAAAAAGCTGAATTTACATTGCAAGACTACAAGCTGAACACATGGAATGCTATTTGTTCCACTTGGGATGCTACCTCTGGACTAATTCAGCTGTGGGTAAATGGAAAGCCTTCCAGCAGGAAATTCATCACCTCTGGATCCAACATCGGTGGACCCATGTCTATTGTTTTAGGACAGGTATAATTCTAACACTACTGTGATTGGTGCACACTAGTTGTGTATATTAGACAATGTACAGTGATTTGGTCTGGGAGGTTAATTATGTTAGCTTAGCACTGAGCGATGGGGAAACAGGCTGAAGCTCTCGGTCTGTAACCAACATACTAGCACTTCAAAGCTCACTTTATATTAAAGACAAGAATTAAAGTGAAAACCACAATTTTATATTTAACAAAAAGCGTATAATACCTGGCAGTACTTGTCTGGAGCCTGTGCTGATATCCAAAAGCAGTTCAGCTCAAAACATCTGGTGAAGCATTTTTCCTGGTTTGGTTTTAGCGTTTTTGGGGTCAACATTGCTTTGGATTTCCACATTTCCATTTTATGTGCTATGCTAAGGTGGCTCAGACTACTTATCTTGGACAAACAATGGTATTATTATGTTATATAATTAAAATGTTTCTGAATGTCACAGCATTTATTTAACATGTTTTCCAAATATGCTCATTCTCCTTATTTGTGATTTTGTGTCAGTCAGAAAAAAAATTAAAACACAAGTTCAATATAACTGTTAATTCAACTCTTTGCCATTTCTCAGGATCAAGATTCCTATGGTGGAGCATTTGATATTAATCAGTCTTTTACTGGCATGATATCTGATGTCCACATGTGGGACTACATCATGTCTTCCTGTGAGATCCGGAACTACTCTGATGAGCTGAGCTTCACTCCGGGGAATGTGCTGAACTGGAATGCTCTGGATTTTCAGATAACAGGAAGAGTGTTGATAGAAGACAAGCAAAGCATCTGTTAATAATTAACTGTGCACACAGCTTACCATGTCGTGCACAGTTAAGAGAGTTTTATATAATTTTATGTCCAATCAAAAGGATAAGGTTTAAAAGAAAAAAAAAAGATTTTGTTATCCTATACTCTGTGTTGCCAAATAAAAAAATGCTTGAAAGATAAACTAAAAGTTTGTTGCAATACTTCAGTTTGTTTTTTGTTTTTTTTACTTTCTAAGATCAACACCATTCTTATTAATGTTCATATTGTTCTAAATATTTTGTTTCTGCTGTTTGGCTTCTGAGCACAGCAGTAACATGCTCATCATGACTTTTTCAGTTTTTCAGTGTTATGCAAATTGATAAAGTTTGATAGGACTATACATGACAATCAGAAATATATACGAGAGCCTGCTGTAGGTCAAGTATGGACAAGCCTCCTAATGCTGACTTCGGGTTTTTTATAATCCATATTGTAATCAGATCAAATCCTCTGCTGACAAAAATACACATAATGTTATTTATGAATTTACCTTAACTGATCCAGTCACAATGTAGAGATAATTTGAAACTATAACAATGCCGTGCAGTGACTTTTACAGAAAGGCAATGATAGACAATTTATTTTAGAGATAACTGTTCCCCATTAGTATTAAATGGATTGATACTGCTCTATATTTTTAAGGTTCAGCACATTTGAAATATTTAATTTTCTGTTTAATGTTCAGTATTATATTCTATAAATGGCATCTGTAATGGTTCTAAGTAATGTAAGGACCATGTAGCTCTAAAAAACACTTGTACATGAGCTCACAGACACAGACCTAAATCTTGATTTTTTTAAAAAAAAGAATTAAATATGTGAATAATAAATAAAATTAGCTGGATTAAAAGACTAGAGCACAGTGGTACATGGATAACTATCAATATCAAGCATGCCGGTCTTCCCTCAGTTTACTGTGGAAGACCAGAGGTTTTGTCCACAATGCGCATACAGAAACCACCAGAAAAAAAAGCTGCTGGGCTCTTAGCTTGCCTAGCTCAAGTCATTGTTAATGAGAGAAGAACACATTCATAAACTGGAGAGAGCCACAATTTGTTTTAAGTATGAATCAAGCAGACCTTTCAGGGAAAATAGTTGACCGCGGTCACAAGATTATAGTAATGTAAAGGATGAATGCAAACAGGCGAGGAGCTTTATGGCAGCATTGTCTAAGATGAAAAGAGAGAGATTGCTTTACTTTGGTAAGTTTTCATTTATGTCTATTTTTAGATTTGGAAGTTGTCCTAAAGGAACTGAACTGAATTATAAGTAACGAACTGACTGCTAACAACTTTTGCTGTAAAGATGCTCTTTCTTTCTGTATGTAACATCACAATTTGAAATTTCCATGGACTGAAAGGGTACTAACCAAGAAAATCAACACCTTCAAGCTTGACTGTAATTTGCTGCTGCCCACTGAAACAAGCCAAATACCTTCTGGAGAAATGTTTTATGGTCAGACAAGACAAAGATTAAGCTACTTTGACACAATGTCAAGATGTATGGTCGGGGGAGAAGAGGTGAGACATTCAAACCTAAGAAAGTTGTACCAGCTGTCAAGCGTGGTGGCAGCATTATGTTCTGTTTTTTTTTGTTTGTTTGTTTGTTTTTTAGCTGCCAGTGGTACTGATATGCTACACAAAGAAGATGACATAACAAAGAACTACCTGCAAATTCTTCAATTTCACCTCAGATTAACAGTTGGATGCTTAAAACTTGGACACAGTTGCTAGTTCCAACAAGACAATAATCTCAAACACAAATCCAAACTAATTTTGAAATGGATAAGGCAGGATAACATAAAGCTTCTGGAATAACCTTCCCAAACCCCCGACATCAACCCTCGAAAATTTGTGAACTGTGAATCCAAAAAAATCCTAAAGAATTTCAGTATTGTGCTCCAAATTTTTTGTTTTTTAAGTCATTGAGGATGTATTTCTCCCTAAAAAAGAACAGGTCAAAGAAATCATTAAAAGCCCCAAATTACTGTCAGGGGCTGGGCCAGCATTTTGAGTTTATTTTGTGTTTTTGATTTCTTATGTTATATTGTAAAGATGTTAAGTTCTAGTATTATTACTAGTTTGCTTGGAGCTTTAGTCTAGTTTAGGTTCTCCTATGTCTCCTTAGTTATAGTCTTTTCTTGTGCTCTGTGTAGTCTGTCATGTATTTCTTGTCTGCGTGTCTCATGTTGTCATGTCTACGTCTCTCAGTGTTTCCTGTTTTATTTTGAAGAGTAAGGTGTGTTTTCACTTCCCCTGATCACCTCCTGTGTGTATTTAGTCTGTGTGTTTCACTCATTCTTTGTCAGATTGTCTGTTTTGTTTCATGTCTCGCCATGGCAAGTCACAGAGTTCTTTGCACTGATCTGCTTCATGTTCTTGTTTGGTTTTTTGTCATAGTTCCACAGTTGCGTGTATCTGGTCAGTTTCATGTCCATGTCTCTAGTCACAGTTTTGTCATAGTGGTCGTTGTTTAGTTATTTAGTTTTCCTAGTTTAGGTTTCAGTTTAGTCTCACCCTGTTACATCTTGCTTTGATTTTCTGTTTTTTTTTTTTCATCAGCCTAAATAAATGGCTCGCTTTTTGTTAAA